>JANRGW010003336.1:5112-20034 GCA_024733675.1 Psilopsiagon aymara
TCTCCATGCAGCCTTCTCTTCTCCAGGCTGAACAGCCCCAACTTTCTCATCCTATCTTCATACTGGAGGTGCTCCAGTCTCATGATCATCATTGTGGCCCTCCTCTGGACTTGTTCCAAAAGTTCCATGTCATTTTTATGGTGAGGATACCAGAACTGCACACAACACTCCAAGTGAGGTCTCACGAGAGCAGAGTAGAGGGGCAGGATCTCCTCCCTTGACCTGCTGGTCATGCTCCTTTTGATGCAGCCCAGGATATGGTTGGCTTTCTGGGCTGCGAGCGCACACTGCCGGCTCATGTTCATTATTCCATTGACCAACACCCCCACGTCCTTCTCCACAAGGCTGCTCTGAATCTCTTCTCCGCCCAGCCTGTGGCTGTAGCTGGGATTTCTCTGACCCATGTGTAGGACCTTGCACTTGGCATGGTTTAACTTCATCAGGTTGGCATCAGCCCACCCCACAAGTGTGTCAAGGTCCCTCTGGATGGCATTCCTTCCTTCCAGAGTATCACCCAGCTTGTTGTCATCAGCAGACTTGCTGAGGGTGCACTCAATCCCACTGTCCATGTCACCAACAAAGATGTTGAACAAGACCAGTCCCAACACCTATCCCTGAGGGGCAACACTCGTTACTGGCCTCCAACTGGACATTGAGCCATTGACCACAACTCCTTGTGGGCAACCATCCAGCCAGTTCTTTATCCATGGGGTGGTCCACCTATCAAATTGATGTCTTTCCAATTTAGAGAAAAGGAGGTGTTCAAGGCCAGGTTGGACATAGCCTGGGGTGATATGGTTTAGTGGGAGGTGTCCCTGCCCATGGTAGGGGGGCTGGAACTAGTTGATCCTAAGGTCCTTTCCAACCCTAACTATTTTATGATTCTATGATTCTATGTCATGTGAGATAGTGCCAAACACTTTGCACAAGTCCAGGTAGGTGACATCTACTGCTCTACCCCTGTCCATCAGTTCTGTAGCCCCATCATGGAAGGCCACCAGATTGGTCAGGCAGGATTTCCCCTTAGTGAAGCCATGCTGGCTCTCACCAAGCACCTTTTTGGTTTTCATGTGCCTCAGCATGCCTTCCAGGAGAATCACTCTAGGATTTTGCCAGGCATCGCAGTGTCAAAGCATAGCTAAGAATCAATGCGTTTATAGAAAAAAGGCAGTGCTGTAGTCAACAATGGAGTAGATATTTTTCAGTCAGACCCCCTCAAATCATTAGCTATTAGAGCCTCTCAATGTCACAGTTTTGGAAGTCATAAGTGATTTAAGCTGTTCTTAAATACTAATATTGGGAATACTAATATTGGGAAGCTCTACCCCACACGTGGACCCTCCCTATATGAATAATGGGAATTTAGAAAACCAGGTTTATCATTCTAAGACAGTTAATGTAATCACAATTGTATAAATTGAAGGCAACTAGGTAGTATCTGGTGGGTAGTCGTGATTACGAGAATATATAGGCCAATGAGTATTTACTAGGCTGAAAAGCAGCATGTAAATGTAGCAGTATCAGCTGCCAACAGTGGAAGAAAAATAGCTGTCAGGAAAGATACATTGAATCGTTTTCTACATTGCTGATACAAATCATACCTTGTCTTAGCCTAAAACTAGAGGCAACCTGCATTACTTCCAATGGGTCAGGTCTGTTAGGTGTTATTTTTAGGTGTTATTTTGCAGGTTAGTTCTTACTAACTTTCATGCACTGGTGCTGCAGGTCTGCTATCTTGCCTATTTCAAACTGTACCTCTGTGGAAGCTGCTTGCCTAAATAGTGCAATAGATTTTGATTAGTACAATAGACTTTAATTTAGTCTAAAACGATTTTCCTAGCATGACAATGTAATGAAACAGGGTTTGAAAATTATCCAAGGTTTTGGGAAACTGAGCTCCGCTGTGAGGAATGAGAGGCTGACCTTTTTATACATGGAAAGATCTACATTTGGAAGTGTCTATGTGGTCTTACACACCATCCTAGCCACCATGAAGAAATAACTCCAAATGCCAATTACCAAAATTGCCTGTAAGCAGTTTAAAGGGAGAAGACTGGGTGTCAACTGGCAGCAGTACTGCTGCTGCCTGGCACTTTCACTGCTTGTAGCCCCAGCTCTTCTCACCAACCTGTGCATATACTTGACAAGCAGTGTATTTCAGACAGCTTTTGATCCCCAGTTACAGTGTTGTTCTAGCTAAGATGCACTCAGATAAGACCCCAGGACTCAGAACTATCATAGATATTAATTAACAGCAACTAAATATCACGGCTAATTTGTAAAAGGAAATGACTACAGTTATAATTATTTCATTATGTACTGAATGTAAGCCACACATTTTTGTCATGTTATGACATACAGGTCACATACTCACCCTTTCTCTTTCTTAATACTGACACTAGCTTGCTCTCCGGATTTCCCTGGTAAGGTTTTCCCAGTCATCCTCTGAGATGGGTAAAAAGAGAATAGAACTGTCTCTTTAAGCTCAGCAGTCTGAAACTGTTGTATCCCTTGAATACCTTTTAAAATATGTAATTTTTATTTTTGTCTGCTCTTTAATGGTAAGGTAACTTTTACAGTTTCATTTCAGTGCTGTTAGGAAATTGAACCAGCTATAAACTCAGCATTTATTATGTATTTGACCTATTTTTACACTCACTGATGAAATTTGGGCAAAGAATAAGCAGATTATTATGTAGAAACAGTGCTAAGAAATGCTAGGAATGGTTTATGCAAATAAAAAGGAGAAATTATTTTCAACCCTTTCCTGAGCATTACTGGTTTATTGCCTTGTAGGATAAAGAGTCATGTTCCAGAGATTCATAGACTTGTCCATACAGTAACTTTTTTGACACGTAACGGGGCAGTTGCTATGCCCCCTAAGGGGTTAGTTGTTAACTAAGCTTCTGTACACAAGGGATTTGAGAGAAAGATTATATTTTTAATTAGGGAATATTTCTGTTCTAGAATCTGGGAGTTAAAGCAAGAAGCAGCGAGGGAGCTTTGTCCTTCCATTTTTTGTAGGCAGACTGGCTAAAAATACAAGGAAAATTCTTCATTCCTTCACTTCTTATTGCATAGTGTACACTGGCTTCCTAAACATTCCCGATAAGGGCAGGCAGGAAAACCTGTCTCAACCCATAATAAATAATTAAAAAAAAAAATTATCTTTGGGAATCAGAATTTGATCTATCATCGGTTTCGCAGCTTCAGATTTTCATGGCAAAATATGTTGTTTTGAACATGTGTATACCTATGCTGAGATCAGTAAAAAACAAAGTAAAGCTGAATACAGGTTTACCAGCAGGAATGTGTTCAATCTCAGATATTTGTCTCCTCAGTAACTTCTCAGCACAGAATGTGTCCCTTCCAGTCTTTAAATCTGGTTGCATTTTGGTGGAAACCAGGAAAGAGGGGGAGAGTGCAACAGAATTTGATACAGATGCAGGTCCTGCCACACCACAGTTCAGAGGCGGGAATTGACAAGTGCTTTTCCATTCCTAAACTACATGTAAATTGAAAGTCTGATTCCTGTTTTCATTGATATCAATAGCAAAACAGTGACTCCTTCTTGGACAAGTGTCACCGCCCCATCCTCTATTGGAACCTCCAAAACCATGGGGATAAATGAGAATCTTTGAGAATATAAACAAAAAAAATGCTACCATAGAGGGGAAAGGAGCAAGGAAGTGTAAATTGCTCAGTCATAATTACACATGGTTACATAAATCAGTGTCAGAGCAAAGACTTGAAAGAAGTCCTCTCATGTCTCAGTGTATCCCATACAAGTTTGTGCTTGGAATAATTGTAACCTGATTGCCTCAAAAAGTTTAAGATTAAAAACTGTCGCTGCAATTCCCTTGGATATAAAACTTTTGCAGGAATGAGATTAAAAATTAAAAAAAACCCCAAAAACATAAAAAATCCTGAAATGAATGAAACATCTCACAAGTACATTTTTTTCTTATTTTAAAAAATTCATAGTACTCCCTCTTTCTCTTCCTAAGGACACATTGATGCAACAGGAAAATGCAAGACTTCCAAGGTTAGAAGAAAAAAGATGCTTAAGTGTACTTGAAAGCTTTGCACCTGGAAAATTACTGTAAGAATGTGGGCTGCCTGGCTGTTTTTTTAACATATCTTTTTTTTTTTTTTTTTTTTTTTTTTTTTTCTTTTGGAGAATGAGAGAAAGATGCAAAGGCAGCAGGACAACTTACTTCTCAGAGGAAAGATAATTTTAAGCTGTGCCTAATAGAGTTAATATTATTTCCATATTTTGTATGGAGCTTTACTACGATTGCCTTAAGGATTAGAGGTTGTTTCTATATTGGAGTAATGGGGTGTAAAAGAGTTAAGAAGCTACTAGGTTACTTGGATTATCAGTTTATTTCGTCACTGCAGTTTTCATGTGTTGACCTCAGTACTTCAATGTCATCTTAGATTTTTAGCTAAGTATAATGTTATTCTAAGCCTAAAGCAAAAAAAAAAAAAAAAAAGACAAACCCAAAACCAAAACAAAACCAAAAACCCGAACAAAAAACCAAAGCAAACAAAAAACCCCCAAAATCCAACAAGCAGACCAAAATCATAGCAGACAGGACATGCAGCGCGATATCAAGTAAAGCTCCCTTGAGACTTTAAAGTCTAAATACCAGTCAGATATTCCAGAGCTGAACCAGACTCTTAGAGAAAAGCGTAAGGTCTGTGCTAAATCTAAGAGGTCAGATAGTAGGATTCTGAAAAGATTTATAAACGCAAAGAGCTTATTACACAGGTACACATTTCTATCTTCCCTTCTAGCAGTTTAAAAACATAACATCATAAAGATTGTCCTGAAAAGAATAAAAAGTACAACCTTAAGTAACAGCAGTCTTTGTATTATTCCCTTTCCTATCTTGTTACAGGAAAAAATGAGTTCTTACAAAATGATCTGAATGCCAGCAAGCCAGTGACCAGCTTATGAAAGGCAGATGCCTTAAGAGAGGTGGGTGCTAAGGAACATTCCTTGCCACTTCATCAATAAAATATAGCGGCCTTTCACAACTGTATACAACCAGACATATACAGTTTGGGATCCTGTTTTTTTCTGAGAAGGCAGGAAGAAATCACTGTCTCAGTCTCCTTGCACTAAATCCAATAGGTGGCTGGTACCATCCATGGTGAGGTGTAGCTACATTACTAAAAAACGACTCATGAACTGGGGCAGCCTCTCCTATGGAGCATGGTACTGGGCACACATGACACTGCAGGCAGTTAACAGTTCATAACCAGCTCCTTCTTGCTCTCTCCACCTCAGCAAATCCTGCACTAGATCCCCATCTGGCACACGGCTTGTATAATAGGCTGCACTCCCACTTGTCAGTAGGATCTGAAACTGCTTAATACACAGCTTACAGCAGAGTGGTCTCTAGTAATTTGGATTTGAAATTGTAAATATATAAGTGATGACAGCAGACCCAGACAGCTGCAGTCAGTAGACATACCAGAATTGTAATGATCCTTTCACAACAGTATTGCCATGTGCAGAAACTGAACTTAATGAAGCAACATTCTGAGACTGAACACTACCAGAATTTTGCAGGCAAATGCCTATAGTAAAAGGACTTAATATGGTCTTTGTTACAGTTTCAGGTTGCTTCCCTTCAACTGTTACAATCACCATCCTCTTCAGAAGAAAGTATTCCCTTTCCTTTACATTCTCACCAAGAGATCAAAATGAAACCAGTGGAAAATATTCCCAACCATTCTCAATGAGGTCGTTAAAACAGGAAATAACAACATAATTATTGCACTGAAGGCAGTGGTAGACCACCATGGACATTTTGACCAGAAATAGGTGTTTTCTACATGTATCAGATGTAACTTACAGCCAGCCTGACAAGAGCCAGACATCTGAAATGCCAGTGTTCTCTGAAATAAACTTTGTAATTTCAAACAAATATAGGGGATTAGCTGATGGATTATAGAAGCATCTATATGGTTGGGTTTTTTTTCCTATTGGATGGTATATGGTCCAATTAACTGCAAGCTTCTAATCCTGCATGGATTGGTGTCTGCTGACTCTCATCATCCTTGAAGTCAACTCTCCGTACACATCCTTCCTAGCTAACAGAAATGGATTCTCAAAGCATACGCTGTAACCTAATATAGTCTCAAATCCTCCCATCACCACTGTGATCAAAGCTGGTCTAAATTGCAACAGAGAAGACTTAAAGCTTGTTTTCTAAAGATATCACAGGATATTCACAGTACAGCTGAGCATCCAATTTATGCTGTGTCTTTCAAGAAACCTCTAGAATAAACCAGAGAACATAGTTTTCCATTTAATTGCTCTTGCTCTCTTTTTAATTGCCTCTTTCCCTTGTTTTTTAACCTCAGTTTACTGTCCTAATTTCTTTAACACTTCCCTTGGCTTCTATTAAGCTCTCAAAGAGGTTTATGTGCTTTCTTGTCAGGCAATTTCTTTCAAGTTCCCATGGCTCTACTTTTAATAACACTGATACCTTTCTCAGCATATTTCTTGCTCTACATTTTGTCTGGGTCTTTGATTTTTTACAGAAAATGGTGACTTTTATGAAGCCTTGTTATCACTGCCACAAATTCACTGCAGAAAGCAATCAGCCCTGCTTCAGAATGTGATCTTAGAGTGTTACAAGGTCTCTAGTGCCTTTATGAATACTAACGTATGTAATTAAGTCCTTTGGCAAAATCTGATGATACCTGATGGAAGTACAAAGGGCATTAAGATCAAATCCTTAGTATCACATAATCTGATTTTGTGCTGCAGACTTAAAATAGGATTTACCCTAGTGCTTTTTCTGTTAGTTTGCTATGAAGGGTTGTCTTATGCCTATTCCTTTCTTCATCTCTCAGTTTAGCTGATGATAAGAAAGGTAGGTAGAATGCAGGTTACACTTAATTAAAATGTCATGTCAGTGCTCTCATAACAATCTCCTAAAAATATGTCATTAAAATGGTTGGTGTTTTTTGGTTGCTTGTTTGTTTGTTTATTTTTTTCCAAGAATGACATAACCAAACCTTTTGGAATAGAAGTATAAACCAAACAAAACAAGAAAGATTGATATGATGGAGTGTATTGATCCAACAGAGCAGTGTACTGTCAGAACAGTATAGTTCTGATAGAACAAGAAGCATTAATGTTCAGTCACTCCCATTAGATAACCACTGCCAAATTATTTTTATAAAGGAAAATAAAGAAAAAAAAAGCCCAAGTACAGGTAGCCCACATGACAAAATGACCTATTGATTTGTTAATTTTGATCCAATGGCAGACACTAGGCTACTTGCACAGTAACACAATTTATTTTTTGAGATAGCATCAGGACTTCATGCTGGAGCAAGTAAGAGAAAGGTGTTCCCTATCCAAAAGAGCATCTATCCTAGTGCAGTGTGAGTATTGTTAAAGGAAATAAGGACTAAACACATTTTAGAAGTCAGACTATAGCGACATCTATACCCACCATGTACTGATCATTGAGTGTTTTGTACTGCTCACAATGTAGCTGTATTTTGAAAGGAGATTACAAGATTTACAATGTGGTCTTCTAATTTTCTTACAGCGAGTGTTTTCTGTGCATAAAGACTGTGCTGGAAGAAAGTAAAATGGTGTTTATGAGAAAATTTGACAAATGGGCAATCTAGGTCATCATAGTTGGCAAGGTGGCTTTTGATAAGATTTAAGTCTGTTGTGCTAAGGAAGCATCTGCTGTGGAATGGCTCCCTCACAATGAGCTCTATTAATAACTTAGATTTGCCAGCAGCATGTGGTGCTACAAATATATATATGAATGTTCACATAGTTGCTTGCTAGACTGCCAAAAAATTGGTGTTGATTAATGTTGCCAGTGGGACTACTATAGATTTTCAAGCTGCCTCTAGTTATTGATTGGGTGCCCCACTTCAGCCTGTGACTTCTGGGAAAGCAAGGCACTATAGCACGCTCACAGCCTAACACACATGGCAGTGGTTCTGCAGCTTAGTTAAAAAAAGCCACCAAAGATTTTTTGTGGGATAGTATATTCCAAAGGTTGCAGGACTGTCCAGTCATCAGGAGTAAATTCAAACACTGCAAATTCAAACACTTCAAACATTGTCCTGTTCAGGTTCAAACTGTCAGTATCACAATGAATGATACAAGTTTGAAAATCTATCAGAATCATTTGTCTGCCTCAGCATCAGATCCCTGAGGAGACCAGATCACTAGCAATGTGCTAGTTACCCACTAGAGAACAGATTTCAGTGCTGACCAGCTCTATATATCAGATTTTGAAATGCAGTATGACTCAGACAAAAACTTTTCAAGTTTCCTGTCTGTCACAGTGGAGCATGTTACTGAAAGCAGCTTGATGAAGGCAGAGAGCTTAAGAGATACTGGAATACGTATTCACACGTAAATCTGCTGAGCTATGGCTGCAGCCCCATCCATATATGTTCAAGTTCACTGATTTGGGCCACACTATCAGACCACTTCTACCAACCTCTTAAACTATCTCAAATACAGTAGGAAAAGGGCACCCTTATCTGTTTCAGGAAACACTCTTTATTACTAAAAGAAGTGCTTTATATTTTTTCAAGTTCATACTGATGAAAAAAGGACAAAATTGTTGTAGAAAATGTTGAGGTTAGTAGATGACACATGATCTATATCTTTTGGAAAACTTTCCACAGTTGAAGATGATCATGGCAATCTCATAGTAGAATTCTATGTATTATATGACTTTTAAACAAAGATTTACAGATTATTCTGTAATTTGCTGGTAGTTTAGTGGCATCAGAAAGAACCTGCCTAGCTTTAACTGAGATTTTATTACTATTAAATAGCACATTGTCTAAAGAAAATGTTTATAGTGAGGTTATTATTATGTTGCAATCCACAGCTCAGAGACATGTTCATTTTTCTTTTTTACTTTCTTCTAAAATGGGCCTTTTTAAGAGTAGCTTAGTTTCAGTTGACTTCTTTTATGAACATAGTACTATGCAAAATCATGTTGTATCCAATGTAGTCTATTTTACAAACCTAACTAACTGAGCAATTAAGGGCTTACCTAAAGCCAAAAGAGAATGGTTTATGACTGCTTGAGTTTCCTAAAATCAGCTTTTGACAGTGGAGTTCCCATACTGATGCTTCACAGCTCACTGAGAATAATTTCTCCACCTGGGGTTTGCTGGCATTGAAATACAAGTTCATGAGGGCTGACTTCACACAAGATATCTTGTTTCTCCGAGAACTGACCACCCTGGTTTTAAAATTGTCAGCCACATTCAAACTGCCTTCTGGCACTGTATATGTTTAACACTAAAACACCAAAGAGTTAAAGTAACACATAAAGTCAAACTTTGTGGCTTTTTTTTTTTTCTTTAATTAATGAGCTTTTAAAAGTAAAAAACTGCTCCTAGATTCATGCTAACATTAACAATTCATTCAAGAAATAAAACATTCCCCTACATGTGTTTCAAGCAAATATTTAATAATAATTCTGTAATAAATGACAACGAAGAAAATAAACTGGGGCACCAAGTTACAGTACTCCAAGACACTACATGGAAAAGTTCTCTGCCACTTCCTTGGGTATTTTGGACGTGACTGACTATACATCAGAACTATTAGGCAGGGTAGGTATTGGTACTGTTTCTTTGAGATCAACGCAACTAACAATGTCCAGCATTTAATGATGTTTTCTCCTTTCCCGTGCCAGTAGCAAGTCATCAAGTCTTATACAAGAAATATGAATGTGACTGATGATACTCCCTCTGTCTGGATACTGAGAGCTTTTCTTTCTTGTTTCTATCCTGTCTGCATGTAACTAATTTGTATTCAGTATAAAAAAGTCCCTTTAAAAAGTCAACTAATATATAGACAATAAATGTTGTCTAAGATGCTGGCTACATGTATGTTCTTCCAAGCCCACGATTTTTAGGCATTTCTGATTTTATATGAAACACTACCTGACGCTACACCAGTACAATCACCCTTCCCCATCCTTTTCATTTCTGGAAAGGTCAGTAAGAGTCACATGCAGCAGAATTTTGTTACAGCCCATTAGGTCAGAGTAAGGAGAGATATGAAGCTTTCTTTAAACAATCTTTTATCCCATGCTTCTGTGATATTCCTTTATCACAGAATCACAGAATAGTTGATGCTGGAAGGCACCTCTGGAGATCATCGAGCCCAACCTTCTTACCCAGGCAGGATCAGTAGTGCAGGTTATTCAGGTCTGTGCCGAGACAGGTTTTGAACTGTCTCCAAGCAGGGAGACTCCACAGCATATTAGGCCACCTGTTCCTGTGTGTGATCATCCAGGCAGTAATATATTTTTATCCTTCATTCTTGTATTTCTACGTGTGCCTATTGCCTCTTGTTCTGTCACTGGACACCACTTCAACTTCTTTACTCCTCCCATCAGATATTTGTACTACTGTACAAGATACTCCTGAGCCTTTTCTTTTCCAGGCTGAACAATCCCAGCTCTCTCAGCCCCTCCTACATCAGATGATCCCTCAGACATATTTGTGGCCCTGCACTGAACTGACTACAGGAAGTATCCCCCTTTCTTGTGCTGTGGAGCCCGGCACTGGGCCCAGAGCTCCAAATGTGTTTCACCGGGGATGAATACAGAGGAAGGACCAACTCTTTCAACCTGCTGGAAACACTCTTCCTAATGCAACCTAGAATGCTGTTGGCCACTTTTGCAGCAAGGGCATATTGCTGGCTTGTGTTCAACTTGGTGCCCACCAGGACCCCAAGGTCATTTACTGCCTTTCAGCCTGTTTGCCCCAGTTTGCACCGCTGCATGGACTTATTACTCCACAGGTGGAAAATACAGCATTTCCGCTCATTGAACAGATTCCCAGACGTCACCTAACCTCAGCTGCCCTTAGAGGTTTTCAAACCTTGACTGAACCAAGATCTTAGCAACCTGATCTGACTCCAGAGCTGACTCTGTCTGGGAAGGGAGTTGAACTAATAATCTCTTGAGGTCCCTTCCTACCTGAATTATCCTCTCTTTCAGTGAGACCTGTTTATAACTGTAGGGGTTACAGTAGGTATTGCAATTCGTGACATAACAGTCTTCTGAGGAAAAGTGTTGACTTGAAACCAGTGGATGTGTATGATGTATGTAGTTCACCCTAACCTTGTAGGAGGCCCTTGTATACATCCAGGCTTTTCCATAGTACCAACACTTTCAATTTTTTTACTATATAGAGCTTGAGTCATTCATACTATGTTACTGATGGGTGCAAAATCCTCTTGCTTTGCTTTTACAAATACAAATCTACTTTCCTTGTTTGGCAGCTGCTGTGTGATTTATCCTTTAGAGTTACCACTCCTGCAGGGAGTATAACAGAACCTGGGCATAGGGCCTTCACTTCATTCCACCCTCCTTTCAGTTTCTCTTAACATATGCCAAGGTTGCAGGGTTGCCTGTGTAACTATCATCAGGTAGATTCTGTACATAACAACCACATCCCATTCTAGAAGTAGCAGCTGCATTTTACCCTAGGGTTTCCTTAGTGTCATAATGTAACTTCGGGGGGCTGGGGTGAGGTGATGGTGGGATGATTTCTAATTTTCCCCATTTCCCCACAATTTCAAAGAAGTGGTCTTTGAGTATAGTTGTCTACTGTTCTTTAATCTGTTGTGTTTCTTCATTTAAGCTCCATTGCAAAGATTTTTTTCTATAGCTTAATGACATCAACAAGGATATCTAAAACCACATTTCACTAGTTTTATATTTTATGCCTTAGTATGGTGGATTAAGAATTCTCTGTAGCTCTTCATAAAATAGGGAATTGTATTGTAATACTTTTTTTTCCAGCCTTGGGGATTTTCCTCACCCCTTAATTGTACCATCCTTCTAGAGAGGTATTCCTTAGACAGAGTCGTGCTGATGTAAACCGTAGTTTTTCACAACAGAAAATAGATGGTACAGTGCATACTGTGCTACTAAAAGATTTACACAAGGCTGCCAGGAAAGATATAATGACATTTCTGAGACTCAGATGACAGCAATGAAAACCATTTAAGTACCTAAGAAGGACAATGCAAAAGACTTGAAATTTTGCACTGTCATCACCAACTGAAACCTGGTGTCAGCTGAAATTCCAGCAACAAATAATATAACTTTTCATAACATTTCTACATGATGTACTACTTAAGGAAGTTTTTCACAGTACCTTTAATTTATTGTGCTAAGTGATTAGGATGATAAGTTGTAAAATTATTAATACCAGCTCCTTCAAGGTCACATTAAAAACTACTGTAGGAGCTACTAACTCTTTTCCAAACATGTGGAAGACAGAGTTCATAAAAAAAGCACTATTGCTCCAGAAGCAAGTTATCAGCACAGGCTTTTTTTCCAAAACCCTTGCTCATATTATGTTATGAATCATTATTTCAGAACTGCATGACTCTATTTTAAAAAACTCAATTGCCTGGGTTGCTTGATATAAGGAGTAACTACAAACATGATTTCCCTTTTTGAGTGGTTAAAAAGGCTGAAGAATTGCAGCTAAATCTATTCAGCTAAGACCAGTGTAACATCTGCTTTGTCTGCAAATTGCTTCCTTTAACAGTTTGCTTTAAGGAGTTGTAGCTTCTCACAACTACTGGGGTTTTATTGTTATTTTAGTTGGGGATGTGTGTGAAACTTTATCACCCAATTGCAATTCATGCAATATCTTGCAGTCATTTTTTTTCCTTTAAAGCAAATCTAAATAGTCATATCTTTGTTATAAAAATTAACTTATTTATGTACAAGCAGTGCTTATATAGGTATTTATCTATGAATAGACATAGCTATTAAACCAGCAAGCTTAAAACCACTAGAAATTATATCCAAATATGCTTAGCAAGAACTTTTGCCCATCATAATGTGTGAATAACAATCCCTCCTGAACCAAGCTGGTGTCAGAATGACCTCTCCTTTCACTTCATTGCTTGTCTGATATATTTTGTTTTCATATTGAGTGAAAAAATGTACAGACAGAGAACAAAAAGTGATTTGTCTTACCCTAAACTGCTTGTGAGTAGCTACACTAATGTGACCAAAAGGCAGGGAAAGCGCAAATTCTGAATGCTTTTCAGTTAAGAACTGCTATGAGTCACCAAAAAAGTGAAAGTCTAGTGAATGCCCACAGGAATTAAAATGAATCATAGCTGTCTTCAGTACAAAGTTAAGGGAAACAATCAGTTCAGAGGATAGATACACTGAGGTCATAAAGAAGAATTTACTTTGGACTGGTTCTAAATCTGGTCCCAAGGTCTCAATGGCCGATTGCAGTTGGATTGCATGAAAGAGAAGCCTTCTGGTCTAGATTCCGAAAGAAACCTTTTTCGTCTGCTCTGAAATGACTTGTATTATCAAGGAAAGTAGTGGTAACCAAAAGCCATCTGTGAAATTAATTTAAAATTTACACTCCTGACCTTAACCTGAGACTTTGTGGATAGTAGATAGACCCATAGTCTTTCTATTTTTTTCATCCTAGGTGGTGCTTCAAAGGATTATTTCTACTAAACTAATATTCCCTTCTAGAAGTATTTTTCTCTCCAGTGATCCTTTTTGTTTCCTCTCTTTGTCTTGTTCTCCACATTTTAAAAAAATTTTATTGCTGCTGGAGAATGTACCATACATCATAGGATTCACAGGGAAAATTCTGCCAAAGACGAAACTGGAATTAACTCCAGATCAGCTTGTACCTTATGCAATGGCATCATATTTAGAAATGATGTATCATTTTCAGTTGAAAGAAACAAATTGGTTTACAAATTTCCCCATTATGTTGTTTAGTCAAGTGTAAAATTTGATTTCTTACATGCTTTGTAACATATGGTTGGAAATGTCACATATGGTTGGAAGTGTCAGCCAAAAGTCAAATGGCCATATTTCTCTCTCCTCAGATCCCCATTGTCCTTATATATTAATAATTTCCTTGATTCTCATTTTCCTGTTGGAATATTCCTTTTTGTATTTTCATGTACACACGTATGTATTTATGTACAAAGTGTAAGTTAATAAACTGTCAAAATACAGATTCAGAAACTTGCTTTGAGGTAAAGAACAAACCCATTACCTTGTATTTTTTAGTCTGCATCAGGAGTTTTCAGTATTTATTATATACTAACTTATTCAATAAACTACAACTTAAAAATATTTTATAACATCAAAGAGATGAGAATAATTACATGGAATGTTTAAGAATAATGCTTATCTACTGCTACTGTCCTGAATATAATTACAAACTGGGACCCTGCAGGTATTTTATTCAATATGCTCGTGTTATCCAGCCTGAGGTGATACTTATGATCTGTGAAATATGCTACTTGAGGCAGCATCGGAGATGATCAGTCAACTTGGTACTTAAAGATGATATTTTTCATTTCTATTCAGGGAGGTCTGCTGTCTAGTTCTCATTAGAACATCTGGGAATTGTGTACATGTGTATCTATGACATCTATGAAAATTTCATCCACAACTCCCTTGCAACTAGTCAGGCTGTATTTTGTATGTTGAATAAAAGAGGAATTTGTCACAATATTTTCGGAACTCCTCATCAATCTGGATCAACTTTTTGGCTGCACGTAAACTAATATTCTCTCACCAAAGATCTCTTTAAATGAGCTGTTACATTTGGCTGTTAAAATTGCTGTGAAAGCCCTCTTTCAATATTAGTAGATTGTTTATGAACAAGCAATGGAGTCATTTACTCCTAACCTCCTTCTCCCTTCTTTCAGGAAGGATTGTCAGATGACTTGTAAAGTAAATAGACTGCATGCATAGCAAAAGGAGGAGTGACAAAGGCTTAAAAAAAGTGAAAACATAACCAAATATATGTCGTGGTTTAAGCCATAAATCAGCCACGCAGTTTGTTCACTCACTTCCCCCTTTTTCTTCCCTCTGCTCC
>JANRGW010003336.1:20134-35481 GCA_024733675.1 Psilopsiagon aymara
GCCACAAGTGAAAAACACAGTGCTGCACCAACTACCAAGAAGGGGAAAAATGACTGCTACTGCTGAACCCATGACAATATAGCACGATATTTTCCCATCATCTCTATGAAAAAATTGTCCTATTTTACTTCTATACAACATCATATATAGAATAGTGTTATCTTAATTTTCAGGTTGTCCCATTTCTATTTATGCAGAAGTTCGTGTAAGGCAAAAAATTAATTTTGGTCCTGATTATTTTTTTGAAATGTATATCTGAGAATTGCATGGTATTTTCTTCAAAAAGAATTAATGATTACAAGGGTAAGGACAGGAACTATACGTAAGAAAATATTCATTGTTTTTGTTGAATTGTAATAGATACTAATTATATTGGCTTTGTCGTGTATTTATGTTTTACATAATTTGATAATAGCATTTAAATTCCTGAGTCATTATATAAAACTATTTAAACAGGTTTAGTTTTGAATTACTTTGCATTCAGGCTTTTTACGAAAAATATTCATGATAAAATTTGGTACAACCTCAATTTAATATGACTGGCTTAGTTTTTGGATAAGCCAGGAACAGACCAAATGAAATATAAAATTCAGTGCTAAATGTTGAAGGATTTAGATATTTATCTTTTTCTTTTATTTATTTTTTTTTAAGTTCTTTGAACTCCTTTGTGTCATCAGATTTCTAACCTAAGGAAGGAAGAGCCAGTTCCTATGGTAATGTCACTAAGACTGGCAATTCTTCTCTTTCCAGCTCCCCTTCGCTCACTGGAGAAGCAGGTTCAGTCACTGTGAACAATACTATAGTCATGACTTTTAAGCTAAGGCTGAAGGTCAGCTTAGCCTCATTCTGTCTCACAGCAGGTCCACAGTGCAGTTTCTTTAAAACTTTGCTTCTATCCAGTGTGTTCAGTCCCCCTGAAATTGCCAGCAGCTGTGTCTTCTTCAATATAACCATCACATGTCATGATCTGACCATGATCTCAACGTCGTGACCATAGTTCCTTAGCTTCCCTTTCAAGGAGTGACAAGTCAGACCTCTCACCCCTGTGGCAGGGGCTTTGGAACTAGATGATCTTTAAGGTCCCTTCTAACACAAACCATTCCGTGATCCTATGATTGTATGACCAGACATGAGATGCTTGACAGGCAGGTTCTCACTTCTGTGCTCCCAAAGAGGAATGGCAGACCTGATCTATTCAGCCAGCACACTCAGAGACTACTTGGCTGCTCCTACAGAGCCCATATGTAGGACATTTGGAAGTCTCTGTGGTATCCTCATGTTTGCCAGTTGCTGCTGCAGATCTTGCAGAGCTTGTCTTATTCTTGCCAGTATTGGTTGGCTGCCTTGGGTCTCACAGGAAATAGAACTGGACTATTACTTTTACATGCTTAACTTATTCCCCTAAATAAGTAGGATCACAATCTTCTTGGCTTGTTCTGTTTTTTGTTTTGTTTTTTTTTTTTTTAAATAATCAGCTAATTATTTGGATGACATCATTCAGCTGAAATACTTCAGAAAAATACTACTACTCCTCAGCAGATTTCCTTTTGACAGGAGGTAATTTTAGCAATTTATTAGTTAGACACAGAATTGCGTCTCTTTCTTATAATGAGTCTCAGCTTACAAAAAGATTGGGAAGCAGTCTCCTGGTTTTGTTGTTTTGTCATTTTTTTTTTTTTTTTTTTTTTTTTTTTGAGCAACCTGAATTTTTCAGAGGATATAAGCTTTTTTTGTTTCATACACTCTGATCTCACCATGCATGTTTATAAGCTATTCAGGTTATTAAAACCAAGTAAGTTACCTGGAATTTCAGGACATGTTTTATGTGCACAGATTTTTTTGTTAATATGTTTTCCTAATGAGGCAGCAAGTTCTTGTGAAATGTCCAATGGTAGCGAATTCTTCTGTAAGGTGTTCAGATTTGGTAGTGACAAAACATTGATTTTGTCTTGGGCAACACAGAGTGATACTTTAATCTTGCTTCTGGGCATAGCAACTTGGATTTTCTGTGGCTTTCCATTGATATTTACATTGGTACAAAATTAATATGCAATGCTGGGGTTTTTTGTTTGTTTTTAGTATTTACAAATATTTTTATTGCTTTGCAGATATAAGATAATGAGCTACAAAAGAGAAAAGCCAGATTAGAGATTATTTTTTTGAGAAACTTGAAGAAGATACTAAGAAAGAAGTTTTTTCTGCTGTCAACTTGAGTGGGAAGTATCCATATATTACAGGCAAAAGTAATATCATTCCTATTCACACAACAAAAAAGGAAGCACAGAGACTAGGCTGATGGACTTGGCTTCTCCTGAAGCTTTGCCTGTTTTCTGTTTTGCAGCATCTTTTCAACTAAAAGCACTCTCAAAATGTCAGGTTGAAGCGCCTGCAGTAAAAATAAAACCTTCATTTAAGTAAGTGGCCTACAAAGCATCCAATTTGATTACTATGGACTCAAGGTGTCTAGGGTACAGTCAAATGGACTTTTGCATATAAAAGTAAGATAGAGGCCACTGCCTTTTTGCCAGTGAAACCTTGATCTTCAATAAACATCTGCCTTCAGGATAATAAATGTGCAACCTGTAGGTAGAACAACTGAAGCAAAAAATAAAGATGCACAAACCTTGTTAAAAAAAAAAGGGGGAAAAAAAAAAAAAGCTTCTTTCTGCATTTTACTCTCTCTTCATAAAGCCATAGGCACCGTCTCAACTGAAGACAGGACTTGTTGAAGAGGACAGCCTGTTTGTCACAACTGCAGCTCTTGCAGGCACTGCAGGTTGGCCACTCTGTACCTGCCTCTCTTGCCTACCTGAACCTGCAGCCTTCAGTACTGCCCCACCTTGTGCCTCTTTGGCAGCTCCTGGGGAAAACAGCAGGGGAAGGTCTAGGCCAAAAACCACAACACTGAAAGCAATTATATAGACTTATATGAAGATTAATTGGGTGAAAAAAGTGTCATAGTAGACGGTGGCTGCATATTTTTTCTCATTAACACTTTTATTTTTTTCTCTTAAACACACACAACTGCATGTATCTGCCATCAGGATATCCAGAAATGCAAAAGATATCCAGTAAAGGCAGAGCTCATGTGGCCTTCCTGAATTTTGACAGAAGTCATGTCTGTATCCAGGTAGCTGGATTTTGTCCTGTGACCTTTTTTGTTATGCTAAGTCTTCTTTATGCTGTCAAAAAAACAGATCACAGTTTCAAATGATTTTGTTTGTGAAATTCCAGCAGTTTTTTCCTGCTTTGTGCTTTGTTATTTGTTCTTCTATATTGCTAAAAAAAGAAAAACCAACAACAGCAAAAAAAAAAAAAGAAAAATTTGGTGAGAATTCTAAAATATTTCATTTGGCCTTTGCAAGTCCTTTTCCTTCTCTATTGGGAAGGTGACTTAGGTATTGCTACTTTTCCACAAGGGTAAATTCTCAATTTTCATGTTTTCATTAGGTGTATTTAATTTTGATATTGTCATATTTATTGTGATAAAGCAGACCTTGATTGTAAAAAAAACCCAACACAATATAAACCAAGCTAACAAAATATCCCCCCCCCCTTCTTCCTTTACCAGCTATAAAGTTAGTTCACAGTGCATGAGAGAAAAATGATAAGGAAGAACATCATAGATGAAATAATATGTTGTTTGTATACGTCACCTTTTTTAGAACACGAAGAACTCCAAAAGAAATACATAGGGTTTCTGTTTTATTGCTCACTGTTTGGTTTTGTCTCTGAGTTCTTAACAATTAATCCTACCTCAATGCTTTCTTGTAGGTAATTCTTCAGAAATCCTCCTGCAACTGAAATCTTATAATAAAATACCTAAACAGATCATTTAAATAAACTGAGATGTAAATAAAATTTTTCTGACAAAAAAAAAATTAAAAAATTAGCAATTATATATCCAATTCATCAAAACATCTGATTAAATGCTTACTTTAAGCATGTGTTTAATCCATAGACCCAGTGGAATTTAAACATAAATTTTGAAGTTGAAAAATTGTGGGAATAAAAAAAATAATGGCAAAATTGCTACAAAACAGTAAAATAATGTCCTTTCAAGGAAGTTAAACAGAAAACAAAGGAAAATAAAACAAACACTTCCTAATTTTTTGCTACCATGCTCAAGGTGTAAATAAAAAAAAAACCAACCCTAAACAGCAAAAATTACATGGGTATGTTAGGTGGATTTTTGCCCCCCCCCCCCCCCAATTTCATTGCAATAAATAATAAGAATATTATACAGGACCTGAAAAAAAAAGTAGAAAAAGATCTGGATTCTACTCCAAGTTGACTTAACTTTAACCATCCTGTCCATTGCCAGTTTGGAGTTGTAGTACAAACTCAGCTACATTTGAAAGCAAAATTCTGAAACAGGCCAGGGTCAATTTTGTTGTAATTTTGTTGTTGGCCCAGCAGTATGTTAGCTGTTTTATTTACTTATATGCCGAGATGTGAATTGACTTAGCTATGAGCGCACACCCATGCTTGCAGACTGGGCTAGCAGGTAGGAGATCAGTCCATGGGGACAAATGCAAATCCAAGGACAAACTTACAGATCTCTTGTCTATGGATAAAAGTTAATCATTCAAGCAGAGCTCATAGAAAATCCAAGAGCAGTATCACAGAGTGACTGGGTACTTAGGTGATGATCTTTTCATTTCAGATATTTGATGTCTCTCATCATATAATCCATACATGCTGCAACAGCAATTTTGTCCATATGTTATATTTTATAACCTGTTTCACTTTTATTGCCCCATGAGACTATTAAGCAAACACATAAAACGACAAAAAACTTTCTGGCTGGTACATGTGAAGTCTACAGGCACCTCAGAGGCTCCTCCACAGCCCATCTCGCTTTACAACAGCTATGGATGGAAACCAGCAACCCTTCTATAAACTCAACCATAAGTAATGACCTCCATCTGCTTAAATAGCTTGAGGAATATTGGTTCATTAGTGATGATGCTTAAAATATGTAGTATGTGGAATACTCATATTCAAGTGAATTCTTACCAGAAAGCTATGCCATGATTCAAGTTACACAATTACATTCAGTACCATTAATAGAACAAAGAGTGGTATAAACTATGATGTACATTCAAGCGTTCACTTGATTAGTTAAGCGAAATATTTGTTCCTGGCCCACTGTCAGCTGTGTGGCTGTGTACCATTGATGATAAGAAGCTTTCACTGAAGTAAAGATTATGCCTGCTTAAAGATGACTTCATTTTGAGATACAATAAGTGCCTGTAGCTCCAGTTATAAACAGCTTGAGTTTTGCTTTTAGCAAGCATTCCTGTTAATTCTAGCCACTAGAAAAGAATTAAATCTTCAATTTACAAAAAGTCAGCATGAATTTTCACTGCATAGTGATTTAATGCAGTTGTTCTTTGCTTAATTTGTTCAGGTGATCAAAGGAACAAGAAAGACAACTTTTCTAGAGACTGAATGACTGTAAGAGTTAGTCTTTAAAGTGTAAGAGCTTGAACTAATTTAGAGTTGACATTCTGGAACTCAATACAAATCTGGAAACTGAGTGTATTTTTGAAGGTTCAGTTCTGGAGTACAGACCCAGCTGAAAGAGGTCCTGTTGTTGCTTGGTTTAGTTTTGATTCCTGACTTAACTGGAATCAGATGAGTTACATGTGAAAATGCACAGATGATACAGCCTCAGATGATGCTACAAAATTGCTGTGGTGCAGGATGGACACCCCTAGAGAAATTCCCTCAGTGATGTTGAATGTAAGCATTCAGTGATGTTGAATATAAATTTGAAGAATGGTTTATAAAGAAAAAGACTTTAAAACATTTTTAGTCTAATCTTGAAGTATTGAAAACCAGACTCTGTCACATACCCATCTGCCCGAATTTCCCATGAGATTTTTATCCCAAGTGATGTCCCTAATTATAATTTCTGATATTTTCCACTTTTAAAAATAACTTCTTAGCATTTGATGAAGTTAAATGTATGCTTCTATAATCAGAGTAAGAGATAGGAGCAGGGATATAATTATATGACAGAATGAAATACTCCAGAACTGGCAGAGTGTTACTTTATGCAGTAGTAGACTGATAAAAACTTTGCAGTAAAATATATCCAAAGGGATGATTAGAAGTAGCTCCATAAGCAGTTTTAATGATAGAATAAAGGTGAAAATGGCATTAAAATTAGTCCTTAATTTCTTTAGGGAGAGAGTAGAGAAGGTTTATCAAATTATGAGATGAGAGGAGTAGGCCGACAGGTTCATATTTGTTTATTGTTTGAAAAACTTTGCCATATATTTTCCTAAACAGACAATCAGTAAAATCAGTGTGAGGCCAGGAAGCATTACAAATACCTTTAAGAGAGCACTAGGCAATTAGCTGAGTGATATGAGATTCTGAATGACAGTTCTTCCATTGCCTTCATATAAGATGTGTGATATATTATCTGCTACACAAACCACCAACATTCTATTTCTCCTGCAGGTTTCTTTATGCAGAGAAAGCCTAGTACAACCAATGGTTACAAATGATTATATCATTCTTACCTTCTGTTCATTATCCTGGGGGATTTTCCCCAGTCAGGCTGATGACTCTGAGCAGTAAGTCAATTTTGCTTTTTAAAGAGCAGATATTTAACTTAATGGTGAACCCTAAACTGTCTAGAATCTTTGTAAAGGGGCAAAAGAAATCCTGAGGAATGAAATGCATGCTAATACAAAACTTTGCAGTTATACTGCATACAAATATGTAGCATTAGAAGTGAAGTTTCTATCATTTAGCAATTATTGAAAATATTAGTCCATCACAGGTTCAGTTTCCTCCCTAGAACCTGGAATAATCACAAATAAAATGTTCTATTCTGTTTTTTCTTTAAGGCTTCTGTTCCAGGGGAGCCACTGTGTATCAGAAAAAATGTTCAGCCTTTCAAGCTAAGACAAAAAAAAAAAAAAAAAAAAGAAGAAGGGGTGCTTAGATTAATCCAGAATGAAATCCAAATTTCATGCTTGGACAAAAGAAAGCACTACTGCTTTAGCTATCAGATTGCATTTATACCGATATATACTAATACATGACAGAGAAGGTATGGATGTGAATAACCAATATATATGCTTACAATTTCAAATTCATTCTTTTGTGGTAATTAGTCCTAGTAGAAAATTTTGGAAAGAAATATCCTCTCTCAGATGTCTTTGTCTTTCTCCAGAGGTGTTTCTCCCTTCTACTACGATCTTGTGAGACCCCACCTCCAGTACTGCTTTCAGCCAACACAAGAAGGATCTGGACCTGCTTGAGCAAGTCCAGAGGGGAGTCACAAAGAACATCACCTCTCCTACGAAGACAGACTGAGAGAGTTGGGCTTGTTCAGCCTGGAGAACAGAAAGCTCAGGGGAGACCTTATAACTGCCTTCTAGTATCTGAATGGGGTCTACAAGAAATCTGGAAAGGGACTATTTATAAGGGAATGTAGTGACAGGACAAAGGGGAATGGCTTTAAACTGACAAAGGAGAGCTTTGGGTTATACATTAGGGGTATAGACCCTTCTCTGTGAGGGTCATGAGACTAGCTCAGGTATCAAAGAAGTTATGTTTGCCCCATTCCTGGAAATGTCCAAGGCCAGGCTGAATGGGGCTTTGATCCACCTGATCTAGTGTGTGGTGTTCTTGCCTGTGACATGGTGGTTGGAACTAGAGGATCTTTAAGGTCCCTTCCATCTTCAACCATTCTATGATTCTATGAATCAAGCAAATTGTGAGCCTCTGTCACACAGAGCACTATTTTCTCAGCAGAGTATGCAAGTTACAAACTAACATTAAGTGATGCACGTGTCTCAGAAGAAATGGCATCTTAACAATGAGATAGACTCCTCCTCGAATGTAACCTTTTGTAAAAACAGAGATGCTGAAGTTCTAGGTATTTTTGAAACACTTATTGATTTCAGCCTCTGTCATACTCTCGCATCTTGAGTAGTTTTCTCTTCTGAAACTAAAATATAAATCTCTCTATATATGGTCTTCACCCTTTAGAACTCATTTTGTTATTTTATCAGTATGTGTTAGCTCATTGTTTTGATCAAGTTCTTCACTATTTATATGAACATTTATTGCAACCCATTTTACTTTGATTAGGCTTTATATAGTATACATAAACAGATATCAACGAAAAAGTTGGAAACAATTCAGACTCAAACCATTATCTCTCAACATCTCATCTGGAATTCCGTAATCAGCAAACTGCTATTTACAATCTGTTCTTTCTGCGCTGTTCCATTATAATGTCTTGTCAGTCACATAGTTTGCTTACCATAATCTTCCATACGAGTTCAAATTCCGTTCACATCTAACTGAAATAACATGCATAGCATTTCTGAGGAATGATATACCTCAGGCTTCCTGATATGCCATTACTGGAAACAAACTTTTTTTTCTTTTTTACTTGAAAATCAGCTTCAGGGGTTTCTCATTCAAAACAATTTCAAATGCTACTGAATCCCAACATGAAAGCTTTGCACAAAAATCCTTAAAATTACTAGAGATGTAACTGACATTGACAAAGAAACTAAGCCAATGTCATTACAAGCTGTTTTAATAACAAGGTGAAGCTTATTATTAAATATGTATTTGAAGAAAGACGAAGTGGTTACGGCTTAAGGGTATGTCAAAAATCTGCATAAACTTTGAAAAATTATCAGAGGTGTTCTTTATAGCATTTCAGTGGGGAAATAAGACAGCACTGATGAATTGGAAAGGCAGAATTATGCTGTGCACCAGTTTAGGAATTTCTATGTTTTTAAGCAAGCATATTCATGAAAGATGTCCACCTGTAGCCAGACACTTCTGAACTCATGCAATACACATTTGAAGTTGTGAGATGCTGGAAGCAGGGTTGACTGGAGTAGGAATGCAACTTTACATTTTTTTTCCTCTTATCTTTCCCCCTTTCTGTCCTTTTAGATGGTTCTTTGGCTGAGCCCCTTATTACTGCAGCTGTTCCTCTATTAGAATCATTTAAGATGAGAAGACACTGATCATATTGTCTAGTCTGAGCTATGGTGCGGTGAAGGACATCAGGCTTCTTTGAGTTATCCCTGTATAGAGCCAAATGTTTTGCACTTGACAAAACAATCTTTGATAAATTTCTATCAATCATGTATTTCCATTACAGCCTACGTGAATTTGAATGAATAGACCACCACACTCTTCAGTTCAGCATAGCATCTGCTGATCTGTTGTCTCTGTAATAGAAACAGATCTTCTCCTTGCACTTTCAGTTCAGCCATATACAAACCTGTTAACACAGGTGAGATTGTGCAGCAAGGACAGAATACCATTTCCCATATTTACGGTACACCTCATGGGATGAAAATTTTCTGAGATGTGTCATTCTCTTCTATTTTTATTTTTATTGTGGTTATTTTTAATCTGTGATTTTAACCAAGCCTTTTGCATTTAAAATCAAAGTAATTATTGGAAGACTTCAGGTATTTGCCATAATTTAATGAAAAGTCATTCCACGAAGTAAGAGAAAGAATGGACTACACTTCTATATGTCTATTTTTGTCTTGTTTGAAATCTTTCATGGATATCCTGCTGGTTTACATTAAAAAAGGAGGAGGGAGGAAAGGATTCATTAAAAGCTAACTAAACTATCTTAATACTTATTCCTTCTAAAATCAAAGTAGGGCATCATCATCTTGCATGGGACAAATCTTACCTGTAATATATTCATTTTTTGTTGTTGGTTTGTTTGCTTTTTCTTAGTTTGGATTTGGTTTGTTTCTAATTGATGCATTACACACCATGTCATAGGAAATATGTTAGGTCATTTATTTCCATTGACAGTCACCACAAAGACAAGTAGAAAGATGTGTACAAAAAACCTGAAGCCTTCTGAAAATGATCTCCTGCCAAGACACTCTAACTCGCAATGGTAGTGATAATATTTAAAAGTGATATTAGCCACTGAGAGCAATCAGCCATATTTCATCTGGTATACTCTCCTTTAAATATATGAATATATATAATGATCTCCCAATTTCTGAGGTATCAGAATGTCTCATAATTGCTGAAACTAATAATTTTTAAAGGCCATCAAAAATTTGATATTATGCATGTGTGAATTGAAAATATATCTTTAACACATCCTCATACTGAAATAGGGGCAAATGGAAGTCTAAATGAAATCCAAGAATCATTGCTAGTCTTATAGGTTGAATTGTCTATCAATTTTGACATTGTTATTTGTATTTTCTGGAAAGCACCAGGTATCATCTGTGAAAATCATCTTCATAAATACAGATTCCGATCTTCTTTACTTATATGCATTCATAAAAGTTAGTCTTTGAAAGCTGATGATGAAAACTATGCATACCCTGATTTCTCATTCTGCATTTAGCATTGCAGTTGCTAAACACTGCATTTTTTTTTTTTTTTCAGGCCTAGAGAATAGATAGTAAGCAAATGAAATATATGCCGTAAGGTTCCTCTTTCTTAGATCATTCATGATGTTAAATATTGTCTTTTTCTACTGATAAAAAAATCAAAGTCTCACAGGTATACAACATGGTGCCGGTATACAACATTTAGGTATACATTTTCCCTTGTAATAAATAATCACACTACTTCCCCCCTTACATAATTTAATGGAGCCAGGAAAATGTGACTATTGCTAGTCAAACTATTTCAGTAAGCACTATCCACACTCATAGGGTGAAGATGCTAAAAAGTGGAATAATACAGTAATTACCCAAGAAAGATAATTTTCAGAGTATATCTTCCTTTTTTTTTTTTTTTTTTTTTTTAAACCCTCAAAATAAAACATAGAACAATCTTTGATGTTCATATCAGTATCTTGGCTGTTCAGACAGCCGATAGCTTAATGCCTTTGGCTTATTTTCTTTAATTTCAGTGATACTCATCTTCTCACTGTATAATGAGATCATTTTCCTCCATTTAAAATAAATCAAATTAGACCTCTATCAATGTAAAGATTAAACTTTAGGTGACTAAAACACAATATAGGAATGGTTATAAAGTGAAAGGTATTAAAAAATCATTCCAGAAAAATATTGAAACTGAGCTAATGAACTACTCAATAACATGAACAATGGTATTTAAAATGTTGTATTTCTGTGCCACTCCCATCATAAATTCTAAACTGCTTTCTCCTGTGAAAAGCATTATGGCAATTAATCAAAATAGAACCATAGAATCATAGAATAGTTAGGGTTGGAAACGACCTTAAGATCATCTAGTTCCAACCCCCCTGCCATGGGCAGGGACACCCCCCCACCAAACCATATCATCCAAGCCTCTGTCCAACCTGGCATTGAACACCGCCAGAGATGGAGCATTCGCAGCTTCCCTGGGCAACCCATTCCACTGCCTTACCACCCTTACAGGAAAGAATTTCTTCTTCATATCCAATCTAAATTTCCCCTCTTTAAGTTTAAACCCGTTATTCCTTCTTCTGTCACTACAGTCCCTCATGAAGAGTCCCTCCCCAGCATCCCTATAGGCCTCCTGATATTGGAAGGCTGCTATGAGGTCTCCATGCAGCCTTCTCCAGGCTGAACAACCTCAACTTTCTTAGCCTGTCTTCATACGGGAGGTGCTCCAGTCCCATGATTATCCTTGTGACCCTCCTCTGGACTTGTTCCAGCAGTTCCATGTCCTTTTTATGGTGAGGACAGCAGAACTGCACACAATGCTGGTTAATTTCTGTCAAATAGGAGACTGTAAGTACTACCACCTGCTGGTGTTATTGTATGGAAGGATTGGTGGTGGGAGGAGGAGGAGGGGGGTTTGCTTGCTTCCAGTCTACTCCATTCTCCCATACAACAACCTTTGTCAGGAAACTTATACGCTATCTTTTACTCTTAAGTATGTTTGCAAACTGAACTATATTTATTTTATATGGCCGTGCAAGATATAAATTAAGCTTGCTTAACGTAAATTTTTCACACCTGTTGGACTCCCAGAATATGTATTTTTGTTTTGGATTAAGTACATGACACATCACATCAATTAACCAGAAAAATCTGTAGATGTCCTATTAATGAAGGATTTTTTAAAAGGTAGAAGTAACAGAGTAATTGCATTTAAGAGAAGATGGTCACTTTGAGGGATGGAAGAGTTAATGTTAACACTTAAAAAGAAGAGGCTTAGCAAAATTAGAGTGGCTGTTTGTTTTCTTCTGTTTTCACTTTTCCTTGTATAGTCTTCTTTTCATGGGATATGACCCTTCAGGCTTCTCATACAAAACTAGAAAAATCAAATAAATGAGACTAAACAATGATAGAAAATGTTTACCCAAAAGGCAAGTGTCTTTCTGCCCACGAATAAGTTTTTATTCATTTAAGTGGTTTATACTTCAATTATTCTTAGGCTCACTGCTACATTTAATTAGTAATTTTAATATGTTGCATAGGTATTGAGAGAAAAATGATTAAATTTGACTAAACAATTTTGGTGATTTCTTTATTGTTAAAAAAAGAAACCAAACCTAAATCTGAGGTTATAATTTGCCTTTTAGATTCATGACCCTTTTACAGCAGTCATTATTTGGATTACTATAATACTGACTTTTTACATATGAACAGCTTGGGGAATATTCATGTCTATTAAAAAAAAAAAGCTTAACAAGAATATCACAGCTCTGTCAGATTATATAATTGACTAATATTCTGTTCTTATGCATATAAAAACTGTTTATCTTTTGCTCTATTTATATTTCAAGTCACAGATAATTCCTTTTTTAAAATAACCAAGCACTCTAACAATATGGACAATTGGCAAATTAATCTAGCTCTAAAAAATGTATGCTAAGTCTAACCCAGTTAAAAGCCTCTGTCAGAAGTGAAGAGAGGTTGCCTAGAAAACAGTATAAGGCTAAATCATTTCCCAAGTAACCAACTGTGCTACTTTTAGAAAGAAGAGTTTAGAAAAGCTCCCAAAGCTTCAAACCAAATTTTTCTAAAGAAGATTAAAAAAGTTAGATTCGTATAGACATAGTTAGACACCTAAATAAGTGTTCTGATTTCCATTTTTTCTACCCATGAAATGTAGAGTGGATAACAGCTCCTGCTGGAAAAAATGGGATTATAAAACTGGATTTAGTAGCTCTCATATCCATTGAGAAAGCAATGGTTTCTGCAGTCTCATAATGGAGTAGTAATTATTGACATTCTTTTTTTATACATGCCTTATTATGATAACTTTTTACTAATATTCTCTGTACTGGCTACGTGTGCACTTAATATGGGACCTCCATAATAGATGACCTAGTTAAGAGGATGGAAGCCAGTCTATTGATAATTTCTGACCAAAATATCCAAAACTGAAAGGAAAAAGATTTTTTGATACATTGTAAGGGTTTAATCTTGTTCTTTTGTGGTTCTTCCTGAATTTTCATGTTAAGAGGTTTTATTAAATTGCTAATTTTATATGTTGAAATGTGGTCCATTGTAAAGTTCAAGGTATGATCCTGGAGTAAAGGCTTCCTCATCCCTTGGAAGGCTTAGGCAGTTTAAACACAGATGAAGGAAACAAATTTTAAATCTGTCAGTATTCAAGGCAGAAAAAAAAATCATCTTGGTCATAACTGCTAAAATTAAAGGAATTTAATGCGTCTTCTTAGAGTAGTTCAAGTTTACTTTTTAGTAGTAATGTTAATGCAACTGCTACAAAAAAAAAAAACCCACGTTGCTGACTTGTTAAACTAGATGGTAAGGGAGTTCTGAATCTTTGTTAAGGATCTCTTACTTCTGAGGGGTTTTCCTTAAAAGAAGCTTTTATAGCTCTTCATATTTTTTCCTGAACTTTCAAGAAATATCTCAGCTTTCTATTTCTAGCTATGTTGCTCAATATGTTGCATTAAAAAAGAAAGAAATCAGATTTAAAGTGCTTCTAACAATTACTGTGCACTAATCTGCATACAGCTGAATGTTGTTGCATAACGCTCTTGTACAAGATCTCTTTTTTTCTCTTTTTCAAAAAATAATTTTGTATAGATGGACATTAAACTTTTGCTCATACCTGGTTTTATTCCCTATTCAACACGCACAAGATATATGAACCACTTGTGTGTGTGTGTGTGTGTGTGTGTGTGTGTGTATGCACACATATAAAAGAAATCATTTTTATTGTAGAGATGTATACAACACACTCCTTTAAGTTCTGCTATAACAATTCAGTGAGAAATGACATAATTCTTTTACCACACATTTCATGTAATAAAGCTTTACTTCAAGCAAATGCAAGCTGTAAAATTCTATTGATGGTCTTCCCAGATGTTGCCAGTTGTTCTGTTTTAATAGATACCTTTCTTCTTTCAATACACTTTCCTTTTACTCTTTGATATATATCTTAAACCGAAATGCCTGTCAAGTGACCAGCGAGGTGCCAATGATAAACCCTGATGTATCCTTTTACTGCACCTTAGATGCCATAAACTATACACAGAGATCAACAGATATGTATTCACCATTTATTATGTATAACAGTGTAGCAAGGTACTGCTGATAGGCTTTTATAAATAAAGAGCACTAGATATTTTCTCAGTGCAAAGGTCAGCAGATTAATATACTATAGGTTTGAATTCTGTTGGCATGTGTTTGCAGCTTGGCTATTACTCTTCTTTAAAGCTGCCAAATGATACCACAAGGTTCAGAATAAAATATTAAAAACAAGGGAACTGAGTCTGTTGGGAAAAGAGGCAGTCATTTTGACTAATCAAGTTTTGGTTTAATAAGAAAAAAAAGAGAAAAAAAAATCCCAAACCCATATGCCTGAGACAATTTATGTCGTATAACACAATACCTCACAAACACTGAGGTATTGAGGTCTTTCAAATTACTTTCTTTCTCTAGTCTGTCTAACCTGCGCATCAATTGCTTACAAAGAAAATGGAAACATAACACATTGCAATATTTCTTTCATAGTAAAGCAGAAATCTTTAGGCATGTTTGATGAAGCAAAACATTTAGATAGTATTATAAACAGAGAATGCCATCTCTGCATACATCACTTTACTTAGAAGTGGGAGTTGTTAGTTGAAAATTAACTTTTTCTTCTTCTTAACAAAACTGGTGTTCAGGCAAATGTCCCACATAAAGAATAGTTAAGCCTTGTCTTAAACTCAGTCAACATCTTCATAAATGATGAACAAATCTTTATAAATTATCTCATCGATAGGATTGAAAGCACTCACAACAACTTTGATGATGACCCTAAACTGGGTCGCGAGGTGGGTACATGTCATGGGTTCAGCAGTAGCAGTCGTTTTTCTCCTTCTTAGTAGCTGGTGCAGTGCTGTGTTTTTGACTTGTGGCCTGAGAACAGCGCTGATAACACCAATG
>JANRGW010003337.1:0-26854 GCA_024733675.1 Psilopsiagon aymara
CTCCATCTCTGGCGGTGTTCAAGGCCAGGTTGGACATAGCCTTGGGTGACATGGTTTAGTGTGAGGTGTCCCTGCCCCTGGCAGGGGGGTTGGAACTAGATGATCTTAAGGTCCTTTCCAGCCCTAACTATTCTATGATTCTATAACGCCACTAGTCTGTTGCACTAGGAGAAAATTAGCACAATCAACTAGAAAGCACTCAGTAATCAGATGCAACAGGACAAAAAGCACTACACAAAAACATGGGATGGGGTTTCTTGGGCATCTTGGGGACACCTTTTTAACAAAAAATCCTCAGTGACATAATACTGCCAAGGACTTTTATTCTGGCTTACTGACAATCACCTAGTGCTAAATCAGTTACCAGATTGCATACAGTTAGGGGATATGAATGTAAACAGCTAGGCTGTTTTCATGAACAGTCCACACAAAAGATCAACCCAGTGAGAAAACATCTAAGTGTCTGGTCTATCCAAAGACAGCACTTACACTACAGTCTCCTCATTGAACTTGAAAAAGTGCAGTTTCTTCTCACATGGTACTTAACAGTCCAAGAGGACTGCTGTTGGGATAACAAGCACTACTCATAGTGGATTGTTGAAAAACCCAGATGTTACCCAGAGAAGAACTTAACAGCTAGCACTTCAGTGTCTTTCATGTGTTTTTGAACTCACTGATTTACTAGCAATTATGCTTCTTGCTTGGTTCATTACCACAGAGTACTACTATACTCAGACACTGAAGATGCAGTGCACAAGCTCTTTGTGGTAAAGCCATTTCTCATCATCTCAACAATTTCCTCAAACTTGCATTTACTGCAGGTGGAAAATGATACTTAAAAATGTATGAGCAGATACCATACCCTTGGGCACCTTTATCTACCAGTGTAACAAGAGAGTCTTCGAAATGAATTTTTATTCAGATATCTTAGAATGACAGAAAAATTATATACTCTGTAAATAAAACTTCGCTCTAGATGAAAAACAATCCACAAGGAAAATAATCTCTGTGCAGATTTATTCAATCATGCATGCCCTGTGTTACTACTACAGCAAATAACCCACAAATAATTTCTCCACTACTGAATACACTCAGTTCATCTACCAGCGCTTAACAAATATTTGATCCTAATTAAATCTAATGATTTCTCTGCTTCTGAGATGCTGCTGCAGATCAACAAGAGACTTTTTAAGCACAAAACTTGACTTAAACCCAGAATTCCGAGAGCCTGGTGTAAATTCTGTTCAAAGATAAGTGAACATGGAAAACACATGTCTACTTTATCAAGAGAGTCTAAAAGGGGAAAGTTAGTTATGTAAACCTGTTGTTCTCCACAAGACTGCATTAGATACAGCTCTGTCACCAAAAACCTGGAACTGATAACCAAAAGCCACTCAGCACCTCAGGCAGCTTAAAATTAAATTAAAGTATTTAGACAAAAAATAATTTCTCAACATATTCTATACTTGATTATGCATTTACAACTGAAGAGATCACTTGTTACTTTAAACTGATTTGACAGGTTACTTTTTTAATTGAGGAAGAAACGCTGGATTTTGCATGTGTACTTTAGCATTCACTTGCAATCTTCAGTGTTCTGTTTAATCAGGAAGTGAGGGAGATTTTCTTTTTAAGGACTTCTACCAGTGCATAAAGAAAGTTCTTGAATTTTCTTTAAACCCAGAACATTTAATAATTTTTTAAGATTTTACTTAATAAAAGCTTTCTTCCAGCTTTGTGAAAATTCTTCTGCTTCTCTTAGGAATAGGAGGGTTACCATGAAGTCTAGAAAGGTTATTCAGCCAAGCCAGGTACACAGGATGTAATATGGGCAGCCCTGCTTGTTGAAGATAGCAGAGGAGGAGAAAGAAATTTTCCCAAGCTCTCTCTTCCATCAGAAGAAATGTTAACACATTGCTTTGAACACTTCCAGGGATGGCTCTGGCACACTGAAGTCAAATATAGTAAGTATTCTGTCATGTATTAAGCTCATTTCACAGCTGTTTTTTTTGCTGTTATTTTACACCTCATAGTAAGATGAGGTGAAAAATAATTACTGATACCTTCCACACTTTAATGTATTTAAAATTTTTCAAATTTGTCTGTACACGGTTTATTTCCTAGCTATCAAAAAAAGATTGCCATCTTAATTTGCAGTAATTGGTGGCCCCAGCACAGAACGGATTTGTATGCTTGCCTAGATAAGAAGTTTCCCCCGAGACACACTCCATAGTGGCTTCAAAGGGAGAAGCACCATATGCTTCTGGGTCTTCTGGTGCTGCCTGAGAGAACTTTTATTTTGGGGACCCAATCCGGTCTCAATCAATTAGGTAAAATAATAGAGGAATAGGTGCTTAAAACTAGTTTAAACTGAGCATTCTAACACTTGCAGCGATTCTAATCTATTTCAATGAATGCATCTACCAATTCCAGAAATGGCACATTTTCAGCAGTACTGCCTGTATGAGAATTTAGACCAAGGCAGTTAAAAACTTCAAAATAAAAATTTAAAAAGAAATTAAAATTAAATACTGTATCTTTTGTACCTGGAGATAACCTAACTTCTGATTAGGTGACACCTGCATTTCCGGTTTTGCTAGTAGTCTTCTGATAGGAATGCTGAACATGGGTAAATGCTAAGTTAGCATGCAATGCACAGGAGAATCCAAATGCATTTGTCTCCTTGTGCAAAGGTTATATGACTATTTCATGCATATGCATCCGAACTGTAGTAGGACTAGGCATCCAAGAAGTAATACTGCTTTCAGAGCTCTGAATTCTAGTATGAACATATGCATAACCACTGAAATTTATTCAAGATGTTTTGCTAATAAATGGTAACAATCTGAAAAAAAACACATTCTCTAATAAAAGGAAATTCACAAGGTAGAAGCTATTACAGCCTCAGTAAAGCTGCTGCACTTCACACATAAAATAATGTATTAAAATAAAAAAGTAATGACAGTAATTATTAGCACTTACAAAACCAAGATGGGGAAAGAAGGCATGCAACTAATTTTTTTCTTTTAAGACACAGGATCTAATAATAAAAAAAAAATAAATCTTTAATTCTATGAGAATTGAGGAGAATGGCTGAGACAATGTCTTGGACAATAGTGCAAACACAGATGTTTATGTGCTGGAATTTGTAAGAAAACAGGCCTCCTTGGGGATATTCACAAGATAGATGCCTACATTAGTGTCACTTTTATCTTTTTTCACCAAAATTGAAAACTAAAGCTAGCTTTCACTAAAAAAAAAAAGCAAAACAAACAAGAAAACAAAAAAACCCCTAACCCTCCACAGCAACTACTAAAAGCCTGATTCCACAATGTACTTAGAGCCTATTCCCTCTTGCTAGATGCACCTGAGATCCTGATGGGATACAAATTAGCATGGATACTCTCCTGTGCAGGAATTAAAGAAACAAGCAGGAAGAACACTGGGGGAATTACCTTCACATTATCTTTAGCACCATATTGTGGTTTAACAAAATCAATGCTGCCAAACTGCTTCTGCTTTGCTGGTTTTCAGATGGTTTAGGTTATTATAGATTTTCTGTATATATTTTCTTCTTTCATTTCTCATGTTAAGACTTTCACTTACCACAAAACACACCAGATTTTCCACTCAACCCATTCAAAGTTTCTAAACTCATCAGGATTGAAGTCTGCAGCAGCAAACACTACTATGACTGATATCAAGTAAATGCAGCATGCATAGTACGAGCCTAAAAAGTTTTGATTTTTGGTATCTGACACTAATTTAAAGATGATTTGTGAAGTCAGTATATGAAGTCACTTTAATGTTAATGAACATGCTGGAGTAAAATTTGAGAGGTACCTGGTCTGGGTTCAGGATTCCAAAAAAGCCACATAAGCTACTGATATCTTCTAGGAACACTCTCAATTTTTAAAACTCCAATGCAAAATTTTCAAAACAGAATCCCAGAATCATTAGAGTTGGAAGGGACCTCTGAAGATCATCTAGTCCAACCCCCCTGCCAAGTGAGGGTCACCTAGAGCCAGTTACAAAGGAATGCATCCAGGTGGATTTTGAATCTCTCCAGAGAAGGAAACAATAATTTGCATCTGTTTGTTCTCCAGTTTTTGCTGCATAATAAAACTTTATTTGGGGTTTGAAATGCATTGCTATCTCTGGGTTGGTTTGTTTTTTTTTTTTTTGTTTTTGGGGTTCTTTTTTCAGTTTTATATTTAACCCATTCTGCTTTTTAGGGTGGTAGAATGTATGGTGGTGGTGGTGATTTGTTCTGCTGTTCAACATAACAATGGCTAACCTACTAATGCATTAGTGAGTTGCATATATCAAGAAAGTACACAGCTAAAGACTGGTTTTCTATAACTATTTTATGATTTTCTACAAAAGATGGCTAAACTTTTGTTGTTAAAGGAGCAATATAAGAACAACCACATTTACGATTAAATAGCAGCCTTGTAACTAATCTAGTAAAAGAGGTGGTATATAGTTGCCTTGATAGAAGAATAAAAGGATGCTTATCTCTGGTCAGGGAACTGGCAAAGCTGACAATCATCTGTTACCTACTGTGATGAATATCCTGTTGCTTACCATGTCACTAATTTTTAATGTTTAGAGATATAAGTTGACTGTCAAGACCAGATTTTCTTCCGTGACAGTTTACTGAGAGTTCACCTGAACAGCTTAAGAATTGCACTTCGTATTAAACACAATCACTTTGATCATTCTCAGTTTACAACTACAGCAGGCAGAAAAGGGCACTTGAAAAATATGGGAAGATGTGGTTTATTTGGGAGACATTTCTACTTACTCCACTGTGCTTTTATTGACTTTCTGTAATCCTGTACCTTGTGATTGGTTTTGTCTGTACACTGCTCTTGTGCTGCCTGTGCTGAAACAGAAAAAGGAGTCGTGCTGGCAATTTTATTTTTGTGTAGGTCAAACAGTAGAGGTCATTATCACCCAACTAGATTCCACCTAGAGAGAACAAAGGAATAAATGCACCCTATATAAAGCAAACTTACAGTATATTTCTTTAAATACAGGCCCCTGGTAAAACAACTTTCCCAGTGGAAGAAAGTTATATACAGTTAAGTAATGGACTTGTTTTGGCAGAACTGTTGAAGAGATGTCTGCCTTCTCAGTCATTCCAATCCCAGTGCTAGAGCACATCACCTTCTTAACTGGTGTAACAGAACTTTTTATGAAATCAGGTCATAACTTCCCACTGAAATGAGCTGCATTCCAAGTACTGCACAAGCAGTTACACTGTGTGAAGACAGATTTTACTGATAAAACTTTAACAATATTGGGAACAATTACTTTTGAAACATGAGTAAAAAATTTGGAAGAAAGGGGAAGATTCAGATATTGCTCTGTCAGGAGAGAAAAATAAAATATAACTGCAGCAGGTTAAAAAAAGAAAAATAAACCAACAAACAAAACAAAACAAAACAAAAAAACCCAACCCACTACCAAAACCCCACCCTCTCCACACCCTTCCCCTCTCCCTCCCCCCAACACTCTGTGACTAATCAAAAGTCATTAATGACTTCAGGTGAGAAAGATTCCATAGCTCAAGAATAGTGAAGACCCTTGGCTGCAAGTTCCTGGGTCTCTAGAGACACTTCATCTCTCCATGAAATACACTGATCCCCAGGTCATCCAGACACGTGCAAATGAAGTGACAAGGCATGTCCCACCAGTATGGCTTACAGATCCATGCGCCAACCATGAAGCACCTCATGCAGTACCCTGCCCTACAGTGTAGAAAAAGCCTCTCAGATGGAAGAAGCCCAAGTAGTGATATCCAGATAGCAAAACATACAAGAAAACTATTTTGCATAGCTGCAACGTTTCATATTGAGTACTTCACTTGATTGCTTGGGCCCAGGCAAATGTGGTATTTTCTGCATGACAGTAATGGTGGCATATACTGTATAACAGTGATTTCTTTGAATCTTCAAGTCATCTGTCCTTTATGAAGTAAAAGTAAAAAAGTTTTATCTAGGCCATATAGCAGCATGCATGAAAGTAACTCAGGCTAACTTTTGGCAAGGACAACTATCTTCCTCCTCATCTATGGAGAGAGTCCAACAAAGCTTTCTTCAGAGGGCAACTGGGGGCAAACACCAGAACCTGCCTGGCCTTCTGACAACACTGTTCTTTCACACATTAAAGCAGGCACTGAGAGCAGCACAACTAGGCTACAGTTATCATTTGTTAATACCACCCTTATCTTCTAGTATAAAAGTTAACAGTTTGAAGTATTTTAAAAATGCTACTGGAATCTAAGTTTTATTACTCAGGAAGCGGATTCTGTTCAGCTGCATCTCTGCGGATTCTTACAATGAACACTCCATGGTATATACACATACTTAAGCCTACAGATCTGAAGTTTTTTAAGTCATTAAGTCTGAAGGTTGTGAACAAAAGTTATTTTCTCATCTCCTACAAAGGCTACCAAGGACAAGTTACCCAGTTCTAAAATTGGTTCAACTCAATCTAGGATCCTGCCTTCACCACAACAGAGGTGAATATCTTTTCACTGCCACTTCTGCTCATCCTGTGTCAGGTCTACTGATCACTTGCTGTGGGGTGAGTTAGACTCATCTACTGGTCCAAACAAGAACTAATCCTGCAACTAAGACCATAACCTGTCACCTGGTTTTGCATGCACATTTTCAGTTAGATAAGTGTTATACTGACTTAAACATTATCGTGACAATGCAGGAATAGTTGGCCTGAAGTCCATATGGACTTCATATACAAGCCATTCATTTTCAAAGACTAGCAGTTTTTTATATCTCCAGCCTAATGTGCTTAATTACATGACTGAAAACAAGCAACTAGTCAGACAAGGTTGTCTGAGACCTTGTCTGTCAACTTAGCATTTCTGTCTAGGTCAGAAGACCTTCACCATTCCAAATTGCTGGCAAGCCAAGGAAGCCTAACAATGACAACTGATTAGTCACATAAGTTGCTTCACACAGTAATAGAGCACTGAATAATTTTGACAGTTTCCCTTAGTCTTCTTCTAAATGATACCATCTCCTGCCAGAATATCCTAATATTTTTTTTTTTTTTCTAATAAAGTGCTCTATAGGTTGCAGCTTCAAACAAATAGTAATAAAGGAGAAAAATTCTGGTCCTAGCTATACAACCTTTATGCTGCTCTAGACACTGACTTCAATGATACTGCTCTGTAACAGCAAAAGTAGGAGATTAGAAGATAGACACAAAGGTGAATGAAGGTATTCAGATAAGAGCCTTGGGTGACATGGTTTAGTGTGAGGTATCCCTGCCCATGGCAGCGGGGGTGGAAGGTCCTTTCCAACACTAACCGTTCTATGATTCTATGATAAATTCTGACAGTAGAACAGGGGAAAACAGTATTATTCAGCCATATTCAGAAGGAAAATCCACTTGGCACTTTCAAAGAAGAATGGTCTGTCCATTTATTACACAAGGATAGTAGGAAGTCCAAAACAGTAAGTTTTAAAAAGTCTTTTCATCATTGGTATTGACTGAAGATGCAGCATTGCTGCATTAAAGCTACTCCCAGTCTCTAAAATAACAAGAAACCTGACAAGTTACCAAATAAGGTCCAATCTAAAAGGTAACTTGAAATTAAGTTGCAGAGTCAGCAGTAACGAATGAATTCAAGTATGCTGCCTGGTTGAAATAGAACACATTCCCCCCAAAGACAATTCCAATGCCAGTATTAAATATCTGCCAATGTGAAAGGAAACCTGACTGAAAACTAAATATTAACTAATGTAGGGTCAGTTTCTCTAGACTATTGGGGTACCCACAACACAATACACAAGCACAACAGAAAATTGGAATTACTGCACCTGCAAGACTCAAGTAATTGAAAGCTTTAACTCACAAAGTCTACTTTACAACTGTGTCCCTATTCACCCAAGTATCCCTGAAGCGTCTGACAAATTCCTTCAGAGCTGAAATACCATGTCCACTGTAAGGTTAAAGCCCCCTTATTTTCAGAAAAGCAAATTCATTCAAGACTAAAGCTGTCCCTCTGTGCTGCAGCTGGTGTGTGTCTGTGTGTGAGCCACTCAGAAGCTTTCAAGCTGACAGGCAGAACATCAGCACAGAAAAACAGATGACTGTACCAAAGGTCATAATACAGCTAATGGAGTTCACCCTTTCAGGCAATGAGATTGCATCCTGGCAACTAATGAGCAGAATACTTGACAGTACCATGACAGCGCAGGTTAATATTCTCTAGGAGGCTTCCATTACAGAAATGGATTATGACCAAATTAAAGATGATTAAGTACAAAACCTCAAATGTTCTAAGAAACATCCCCTGCCACAACAGCAGCAGCTAAAGTTTCCTACAGCCTTGATCAACATTCATTCATCCTACTCTGTAAGCTCACTGATGCCAAGGAAGTGTGTCAAATCACACTGAAGTACAGGATAGAGTTTTTCCCAAGATTGACTCAATTTTTAATAAAGATTTGGCAGTTGTTATAGGACTGTTCTGCTACAAATATGTTTATTTCTAAAGCCTCTGAATCCACCTTATCATGATTTAACCCCAGGCAGCAACTAAGCACCACACAGCCACTCACTCACTCCTCCAGGTGGGATGGGGAAGAGAATTGGAAGACTTAAAGTGAGAAACCTCTTAAACAGCCCTTATCTCAACCTATGAGTTAACACAAAAGCAGGGCATACAAGCAAAGCAAAACAATTTTTTTCACCCCTTCCTGCAGCAAAGCAGGGCTCCATCACATGTAATGTTCTTGGGAAGACAAAACATCACCACTATAAACTTCTCCCCCCAGGTTTATATGCTGAGCATGATACCATATAGTATAGAATATACATTTTTTCAGTTGGGGTTAGCTGTCCCAGCTGTGTCCCCTCTCGGCTTCTTGTGCACCCCCAGCCTCCTCACTGGTGGGGTGGTGTGAGGAGCAGAAAAGCCCTGACTCTGCCGAAGCAAGCCCCGCTCAGCAACAGTTAAAACATCCCTATGTTAACAATGTTTCTGGCACAAATCCGAAACATAGCCCCACCCTATCTACTATGAAGAAAATTAACTCTATCCTATCAAAGCCAGCACACACATTTGATAACAAGTACATGTAATTTTTAGCATGTTTCAGCAAAAAGATTTTGCACTTGTATATTTCCCTTCAGAGCAAAATTCATCTATCAGATGAACAAAAAGAACAAAGACACAGCTTCTAAAAAATTATCTGCTAATAAGTAATAACTGTCAATTCTCTTCATCAGCCAGTTCAAGCACTAGAGATATCACATATTTAGCCACCTTGACGTACATCGAGTCAAGTTTATAGTCTTTCCTATCACCCCTCCTGTGATAATCAAGCAATGGTAGAAAAGAGCTCCTAGCTAAGTATACCATTGTCAAGTGGAAGCTCTGGGATCCAGCTCCCTACTCACCTGGTTCTGCAACACTTTACCACATTTAATTAAAGCAGTTAGCAGTAACATCTCTGTTAAAAATTTCTATTAGAACAGTGTATTTTTCTTGGTTACAAGAAAACCGTTTTTAACTACAATCTTAAGTAGGCAGGCACAGCAAATGCAACAGTGAAGGAAACCCTTCAAATCATCAAAAGAATACTAAACATTCTCCCTGGCAGTTGAATTGCAAAAAGCCAATCATTAACAAGCAAAAATCATTAACAAGCAAAAAAATCAAAAATCATTAACAAGCAAAAATTATAAGCTTTCTCAGCATGTAATTTTCTTCTAACCCTGACTGAAACTGTCATTGAACATTGACCAGTAATGGTAATGCTGAGAGAAAATGATGAAGCCAGCACTAAAGTTAGGATACTGACTTGCCTCTAGACCAGAAAAACCTGGAGACCTAGTTTGACCCATCATGGCCCTAACCATGAACACAGACAAAGAATAAACACTGCAATATGCACTTGCAATATAAATGAGAAAATGCAGCCTGCATTTGAGCAACAATATTTTAGTGTAGTGAAAATATTCCTAAAGATAATCAGTAGTTAGAAAAAATAATGATTTAGGGAAGACTTTTCTGGTTCCACATTTCACCCTCATGACTGATTTTTTTTTTAATATGTCCTCTATTTGTCTAGCTATCATATCCATGGAATGATAAACACCATCCAAGCAGCTGAGCTTCCACCACATGCCCTCAAATAGTTCTGTCTTGCTATGGCTCCAGCTAGTCAAGCTATTTTCAGCAAAGGTCATCAAGTTCTGCAGTCCATTAGAAAGCAAGAAAAACAGAAATTCCCAGTATTTGTCAATTTTATATCTATTGCAGCTGTCAAGGCATAATTATTCTAAAAAGACATTTGATAAGCAGCCTGAACTGAATTATCAAGATAAGCCCATTCTTACTGAGAAATAGACTATGGTTTTATTTTTTTTTTTTTTTTTACAGCTTGTTGTCCTTTTCTTCCTCCAGTAAATCCCTAGCCAAGCTAAATCTATGCCCCAATTCAGAAATCAGATAATTCTCATGCAGGTTGTTATAGTCAGAAATAAGCCTAAAAAAATAATAATAATAAAAAAATCTGGTTCAAAAGGAGGTCTTTATATTGCAGATTTTGAGGGATATTAGCTTAATTCTCCACACTCTGTACCTACACCTGTTGTGTGCAAACCTGTGTGAAACTTTACTCAGTCACAATTAGTTCAATATATGTTTTCTAAATACACATTTGGATTTTGAAATGTAATTATGCCTCATATGTTGCCTAGAATAAAATTAAGTGCTGTATTTATTCCTCATAAAATGTTTGGAATGAATAATAAAAACAAAGCCATCGTAGCTTTATTTGATAATTATACCTTGGGCTGACCCTGTATGGACAGAGAGAGAGTACAGTTTTAAATTCCTTGCTTATTCCAGACACAGAAGAGGTCATGGCCAGACTGAAACACCATGAAGTCTTGTTTCAGGAGATACTGCTTTGCCAGCAGAGAAGTGCCTGTGTCAAAACAGCTACAGTATTGAACTGACTTTGCATAGAGCAAATTGCTAAGCTTTTGCAAACTGTGTGCAATCATTACTTGCCTGGATTACACCAAAACTAGCAACCTAGGCCTACAGGAATCACATAGTGGTATCACATATCATATAATACAGTCACAGTGACTATAGTAAACGCACAATGACTTCTACCAGTATATGAAAGGCAATGGAAGAAGCTGTCAAAGATGAGTTGAAAATTAAGGTTTGACAAGCAATAGTTCAAGTTAGCACTGCTATATCTGAAGGGACAGGCCAGCTACTGAGGTCCAAATGGAATGCTATTACAGTGAGCTTTGAGCTTGTTTTCTTTATTTGCCCACTTGGACAAAGCAGGACAATAATTTTCAGGGTTACACTACCAAGCTTGGTATTGATTATTAACACCAGCAGCTCTTGGTGCCAGGCATACCATTACACTCATTACAGTTGGTATTGTCCAAAAAAAGAGTATTCAAATTTGTTTTACTTCATCATCTCTACAGCAGTGACAGACAGGATGGATTTTCCCTTAATTGCATATTACTGCAAATCTCTAGGAATACTTTTTATCAGTTTCATATAAGGGATATGAAAATTTCTCTGTCATTTGAGTAACTATGCCAGAATCAATGCATTTCCATTAACACAGAAGTGCATTTAGGAGACGTTACTACTATTGCTCATTACACAATTTAATGAAAAGTTAATCCATGCAATCATTTCCCCCCCCCCCCCCACTTAAAGAGTTACTGCTCTGAATTTTCCTTTTCAGAAAGGAATTCCCCCTGCTGCAATCTGCAGAACATAGCCTACCAGTACTGTGCATGATAACACACTTAGATATCACAACTTCCATGTAATTAAAATTTTTCCTCTCCCTTTCTGAGGCAGAAAAATTACAAAAACTCCATCAATTCAATAAAACACCAAATATCATCCAATGCCTACTGTGCTGGAATCAAAGGAGTCACTTATGAAGGATCCATGTTTTAAAATGTATAAAGTAGTTCAAAATAAGAATGATCTTTGTCCAGGTTAGTCTGGTGTGCTAGACAGTTGACAGTTATTAAATTCAATGAACAAAAGTTTTGCAGTAAGTAGCTCAACCAGTTGAGTCAAAGGTCTTTCAAAATTGCACTGTTGAGTTTGCTGGCCTGTAAAGGACTTACTTAAATGAGCCTAGATTTCCATAGGAAACAGTTCTCCAACTCTAAACTCTATTGACAGGTTTTGTTCAAATTGTGATTAGATGTCACCTCTTGGTTAATTTCAGCTGTTCTAACCGTTCCTTATTACTACTATTTTAATATGTATCTAGACACACTCAAATACTTCTTGACCAATCATTTGGTTTTACAAGCAAGTATTGGCACATCTTACTACAGAAATCTAGGCATTGTAAGTCATTCGGATGAGACATCCAAGATCACAGGAAGACAGATCAACACCATGCTGACCTGCCGCCTGTCACTTAAGTGTTTTGCTAGAAAACCACCATGCAGTCAGCTGGTACAAAGCAAGAAACTGCATAATTATTTCCAAGTCAATGAATTTATGTTTATCCTATTTACATAAAGGAGGGAAATCCAGTCAGGGATGGGAAGCCCAGCGTATAGCAAACTTTGCCACTAGCATATACAAACTTCACAGGACATCGAGTTCTGGACTTTGAAGCAATTCAGTATGGCCCATTTGCAATGCATCTATACATTCTTCAGGAATGCAGGAATGTTTGCCTAGTTACAATTTTTGAATCTTTGAACAACAAGCTTTTGTTTGGTTGGGTTTGGTTTTTGGTTTGGTTTTTTGTTTTTTTAAATGGGTAGTTGATGGTGCTTTCCAGCACCATCCTGAAGCATCACCCTGAAGACAAAATTGAATTCCAGTTCAAACAGTAGATTAAACTATGCATCTGCTCAATTTTAAGAAAAATCTCTCATTACATGCAAGGCCATTCCTGTAAAATGCGTTGTGTGAATGTATTACTGTTACGTACTCTAAAAGGTGCCAATATGAAGTGACAGTCCAGCTTTAAACATTTGGTTCTTATACTGCAGGAAAGCTTCTATGAACCTGTCTGCAGATGCAGTTAGGACGAGCTTTAGGGAAGATTTCTCAAAAGCTTTCAGCATCAGCTTAATTCTGCTTCCAGAAGTCTAAGGTCATTTTTAATCACTGTCACAGGCAAAAGCAGAGCTTTTCAGTAAGTACATCAGAATGTCTCTAGACTTTAAATCATAGCATTTAAGTTTTTTTGTTTAACTCACCCATTTCTTATGCTCATTTTTAACGAAGTTTTACATAAGTTTAATTTTCACTTGTAAACTCTCACTTTGAGCCTCAGCTGTAACATTCCAAAACCCAGCCATTATCTTCCCTTGTCAGCACTGGCAAGCTTTGCACAGGACCCGGAGAGGAACTAGAAACAAAAAATTGATTTTACACCATTTGGACCTCCAACAGACCTCTGACAGCAAACTCCAACAGCCTTTATTCGGCTAATCCTCACTGTGGAAAGATCAACCAGCTAATTCTGTATGTTGAACACTATGAAAACTACTAAAAAATTTCTCCTACCGATAAGAACTTGACTGTACTGAAAGACTAAGTGTTATCAAGACTGAGGAACTGTCTCTCTAAACCAACTCTCTTGACATCAGCAACAAAGTTTATATTCCCTTCTCGCCTCCTTTGCTCTCTTCCCACCAGGAAGTAAAAACGTAATAGCAATTTATTAGATACATACTATTTATCTCCTGTTCTCACTTCTAATTCTTCGGCTTTGGAGAAGAAATATGCCGTTTTCATGGAGATCCAGAGACCTGATTAGGATTCAGGGTCACACTTCTGCTGCATGCAACTGAATCCCACCTCTTATTCACTTACATCTGTTGGGATATATCACACAAGTGAGTGAATCCTATGCAGGTGCCTCCCAGAGCATGTCTGAAGTCGAGAGGCTTCTTGCACACAGCAATTTGTTGTTTGCATTTTTAGTTTTGAAAGGGTGCTACTACATCTGTCACCTGTTGTTTTGATACAGACAGATATGCATGTGAAGAGTCTCCTTTGCACCAGGTTAGTTCCTTGAAAAGATGCATTTAGTGGGGGACAACAAACAAAAAAAATCAACCCAACCTTTGTGTAATAAGTTGTTAGCAGTCTCAAGAGTGGAAGCAGCCTAAGTGCCCAAGTTGCCTCTAGCCTTAAAGATGTCTCAGCCTTCTAAACAGTGTTAAACATTTAGGGACATAAGGCACTAACGAAACATACAAATTTTTAAGAATCTAATACACAGAGATAAATGCAGCCTTACATACAAACGTAAGCAGGTAATGCCTTACGTGAGCCACCTTGAAAACAGATAAAAGCATATTGATTAGCTGTATGGTTAAGCACTTATTTGGGAAAAGAATGCATAAGCACGTTTTTCTCTTTGAAGTATAAGAGTACAGGTGACTAAACAGGAAAAATTTTACTATGTATCATGCAACTTCATTACCAAATCAGTATTTTTCAAACACTAACACAACTTAGAGAATCTGGAAATCCTGACAGTCCATAGCTCATTTGGATCTACCAAAAAGTCAAAGCAGAGCCTAAGCCCTGGAACCAACAAAGAGGCATTGCCATCTTTTCTGCAGGCTAGGACATAAGCATTGGACGCCTCTAAAGCATCTAGTTACACACAGAATCATATCACAAACTTTTTCCAGAGCTATCTATTGCCATTTGAGAATAGCACATGGCCAGGTTAAAACTAGTGTAGACACACCTCATAGGTCTCACTTAAGAATACACATGCTCTCAGCACCTACCTGGTATGGTTTAGTGGGAGGTGTCCGTGCCCATGGCAAGGGGGTTGGAACTAGATGGTCTTAAGGTCCTTTCCAACCCTAACTATTCTATGATTCTGTGATTCTATGTTCCCCAGTCTGAGGCTAGTGCAAGGAAGAGGCACCTGCATGATGGCCTTTCACTCAGCTCGATTTCCTCTATCACCAGGTACTCGCTCTGCAGTTTTCAAAGCACTTTTTTTTTTTTTTAGCTCCAGTATTTTCACATATTAAATCCATGCAGTTTCAACATATTGCTATGAGCTGTCAGTACAATCCTGACACTTTTGGGATACCGCTTGTAGCTCAGAATGCCATACCATAAAACCCTGTTGCCATCAATAAGTGAATTGAACTTAGACCGCATAGTAAAAGCGACATTGACACACTGTGACTACTGCGACTAAATAGTGTATTAATTTAAGACCTTTACCAGCAAAAAGCTTTTGACAAGATATTGTTTCTCAAAGTAACAATGGTATTGACAAGAGTGAAACATTTCCTCAGGCACTCTGTTCAAAAACGCTTATGTATACACTTGCCACTGACCCCTCTACTTGAGCTTACAAAGACAGTAAGGATACAGCACATTTATGTAACCTAAATTGTTCTGAGTGAGCCTTTATCCTTCAGAAAGAATTACAAACAACAGTGTTAGGCCAATACAGACTTAAGTTTCCTGGGACTACATCATGAAGTAAAATGAAAAATCCAAATAAGAAAGTTTATTTTTTTCAATATATTTGACACTACATTTGGGAAGTGCACAGAGACACACTGTCGAAAGCAGAAACCTGCACAAAATGCTACCATTTGTTCCCCATGAATGCAATGATATACTTAACCAAATGAAAGAAATCCTACTGTTCTCCTGAGATTTCCTACCTTTAGCTGAATTTAGTGCCTCAGTTAAAGATTGAGTTGTGTTAGCATTGCCAGATACAAGTTCCTGTTAAGTCAGGTCTGTTTACTCACTGACAAATAGAGTGCCAAGCAAAAACTTGGTCTTATATAGTAACTTCACATGAACTAGAAAATGACCATTCATAGAACATCCTTGGCCCTTTACATAATTCAAGCACTGCTTTTAATTGAAAATACTTAATGTATTTTCATACATTAATGTTTCTTCTATTATGCAGCCTAATTTTGAGTAATTTTTCTTCTGTATCATTTGGACATGTTAAGGGATTACAAGAGAATAAAGAACAGAAACTATGTAACTTGTAAAAAGCATGCCTGGCAGCAAAATTCCCATGGCTTCATATGGATGCCTACATTACACTATCCGTATCTGCTACTGTAAGGAAGAGCAAGCAGAATTAAATCCATGATTCCCAAATATCAGTAAAAAACATTACTGCAAACATTACAACTGAACCATAATTTGATTTTCTTTTCTGAAAACTGGTTGAAGAAAATTACGGATTATTATAATTATTTTTTTTTTTTTTTTTTTTACACAAAGATTTTTAACAAAAAGATCCATTATATGAAATACACACACGAACTTCAGATTTTCTCTTTTTTCCAAAAAATAAGCTAGAAAGCCTCTTAATAATACTTAAATGAATTGGAAAGCACACACTGCTTTTATGTAAAGGCACTGATCTATTTTTTTTTCTACGAAAATACAATGCATAACAACTGCTTTACATTAAATATACAACTATTTTTAAATATGCTGCAGGTTTTTAAGAGATTTTTGAGGTAAACTAATGTTAGGGCTATAGCAGAGCCTGCAAAATGAACTATGCAGATTCAGGGCATGAAGTACATAAGACACAGCAATTGTGGTAAGCCAAAGTACCACAGCACATCCATGTGATCAGATGGACTAGGTAGTATACATAGGCTGCCATTGAGTACCAGCCAATTGCTTAGAAAAGCCACAGCACTGAGCAGAAATGCTTTTGCTCTTCTGAGTTTTTTTTTCATTTTTAATCACAATAAAGAATAAAAATAGAAAGCAGAGGATAAAACTTGCTTTTGTTTAGGTTGTACTCAGCATTTCATAATCAAAGAAAAAATATATTTGCTTCAAAGCAGTACAATCAAAACCTGAAGAAATTCTGTAAGCTGCAAATATTTTAATAGAACTGTTACAGAATTAAATTATCAAAGACTACTGACAAGCATGCTTATTGTCCTATGAAATAGGCACATCATGAGGAAAACGATACCACTGCATCAGTAATATTAACCTATTTCATCTACACAAGATGAAACCAGCAAGCAATAAAACATGAATGAATTCCTTGGAAAGTTTATTTTTAAACACTGAATTGACACAAAATATGCTTCACAATACAGATTCTGAAGTTAACTCATTATATTCTGAACATTCAAACAGATATATTATTTCAAACCAGAACAATCACCAATTCTTCTTTAAAGCATTAAATGATTTCATCACAGCAAACTGAGAACAATGCACTAGATAAACAGTTAAAACCCCACTTACACTGAAGTACCATACAGTGTCATAGGTATTACTTGAAGAATGTAAACACAGCACAGTAATGCCTTCAGTGCTTCATACAGTGCATGTAGCAGAACTACCAACCGTCAGAAGCTGATTTACTCTGAACACTAATTAGAAACTCAAGAATGCAAGTCATAAGGGCAGAAAGAAAGAAAAAACCTTAAAAATATGACTTACCAGACAGATGACTTTAGCGGTGTCTCGAATGCAGAGAAAGTAAATTTCTATATATGTAGATGCTGTTTATTTAGCCCTTAATGAAGGTTTCTCTCAAGAAATTAATCGACTTCACATGCAAGAGTCTGCAAAAGAAAGGGAGAAAGACTCTGAGCTGCTGGCTCATATTTTTGTTCAAAGAACATTTGAGCTATTTTCAGCAGCAATGGGCTTGCCTACAATCACAATGAAAATGCAATACAGAACAACCAGCCTCCCAATCCAAGCTAAAAAAATTATGAAAAAATAAAAAGAAAAAATAAATCACGAAATCCATTGCAAAAAGGCCTTGTTCATTGTCCAAATTTTTATTTAAAGCAACAGAAAGATCTGGGAATAACCACTGTGGATGATGAATGAAAATATTAAAAGGAAATCTGGGACACTGGAGACCTGTAGCTCAGCATATGAACCACCAAGGCTACTTTGTCTTTTACACAAAAAACACATTTTGAGTTTGGTTATCTCTGAAGATGCTTTACCTTCTTTACACAAGGACTCCTCCGAGATGAATGCATTTCTGTTTGCATTTAACTGCATCATATCTGCCTGGTATACATATCCAAGGACAGGAAAAATCAGTTTACCAAGACTGAAGTCAGTAATTTCCAGTTTGCACCTTAAGTTTCCAGTTTCAGCACTGGTGCTATTTTGGAAGCTTAGAGACCTCAAGCTGTCGGCTCTCAGTTTTTTCTACCAGGGCCAGCGAGTGACAGACCTCTCTCTGCCCTTTCTGCCACATTCCCAATCAGCCAGCTGACCCTCCCATAACATAAAAATACCAGGAAATGTAAAGTACCAACAAAAATTAATGGCCGTAGGAAAAGACCAAAAAAAGCATTTTGAAGGCTACATAAAAAGCTAATTACTTTGAAGTTTCAGACAACACAGGCAAACTAAGTCAGTGGAAAACCACCACCGTTATTTAACTTTTTGCAGCTTCTTCTGGTACAGGAAAAAGCTTCCAAGATGCCTCTCCATGTATCTTCCCCCCCATATATCTCAGCAATTCTGACAGATAAAACTTTGTTTCACCAGTAAAGTTTCTCATACATATCCATAATGCTAGACACTATCACTGAAAAACTTGATGCTTTTGTTCAAGGAAAAGTTATAAGATTTGAAGTTACTCTCAACTCAAAACCTAAGTTGGGCTGGTGTAGAAAACTTACAAAATTAAATTTCCAATGAAGTCCACTTAAGCACACTCATTTCAAAACTGTTTAGAATGCCACGGGTCACCTTGATTTCTGATTTGTGAACGATACTTATTTGGAAGTTATACTGACACATGAAACAAGGTGCCAGACACAGAGACTATTTACTAAACAATTAAAACAATAAAGCAGTGCTCATTGTTAAAAACAAACACAAAAAGCATATCTGTTCCTCAAGACTCATAAAAATCATTAGCTATAATATGATTCTTACAATGATTGAAAAAGCTGCTGAATGTGAAAATATAGCAAAAATTCTTTCTGGGTTAGCTCAAAAGCATCCCTTCCATTTGATTCCATTAGTGTTACTGTCTTTAAAAGCAACTACAACAAGAAACACTACCCCACAAACTGAATACCAACCGGTTAAGGTAATCATTATTGCTGCCCCCTTTCCAGGAGGGAGTTTAGGACTATTATTTTACCACAGAACCAGTTCCCAGAAGTTAAAAAGTTCATTTTGTATTTAACTTGAGATCAATGAACAAAGATTTAAAGACTCAAATAGCTTTAATTTCAGGCAACGTGTAAATTACAGCCAGCTTGAGAGCTGTCATGACCAGGTGGAACATGCAGTAGAGTTTGTAAATAAACACAAGGCCCATATGTACCAAGATCATTAGCGCCAGATGCTACATTACCTTGCTATCTATAACACTTTCATTTGGTGGATACAAGCTAAATCAACAAATATCTGTATGCTAAATACTAATACTACACAAATAAAAAAAATAGAAGAATGTGTTAAAATTATTATTAGCAGTACCAGTTTACTACTGAAGCAATATACTACACAACACTTTGCAGCACAGCATTTTTCTGAAGCATTTTTTTAGAAAGGAAATTTACCATCAGTGCTTAACTCATTCTGGTACCTTGTTTTTTCATACGCTCTCTGCAACTGTTTTCATGCGAATAAAATTTTACCTGTTAGTATTTATATTATTTACTAAACACGACAGAAGTACTCTGTCAGCATATGCTGTGCTTTAACTACTGAATAAAAATTGGATGATGTTTATCTAAAGGAAACATTAGATAACATAAATATATACCACCTAGGTCTCAAAGAGATACATATCTGTATGTTTATTAGTAAACCAGACAAATATGTCACTATACCAAGATTATCACCTTATGCTTTTTGGAGAGTAATGACAATCATATTTCCCATTTTGTGTCTGTCTGCAACACTGAACTCAAGCATATAATTTCTTTAGTGGCAAATGCAATGCAATTTAATCAATGGCCGCTATTAAGCAATTCAAACATGATCAAGAAGTGTACAGCTCACACTGCTAATGTAGGTACTTGGTGCATGTCTCAAAGATCTCCGTGACCAGATGCTAAAGGAGAGAATTCTGACAAACAAGAAGAAAATATCTTGGCAGATGAGAGATACTCAGCTGTTCAATGTGTTAATAGACAAGAGTTGCATACCTGCTGCACTGCAGATTTAACTACTGTCATTTTAGAATGACAGCACCTATAACGATGATTAAAAATACGGTTTTCTTTAGTTGGGTAAGTATAAAAGGTACATTGGAAATTTTCTAGACCATCATTTGAAAAAGGACTCCTGAAAAACCTTCAACTTTAAAAAACCCACATAAACAACTCTTGAATTTCAGTCTGTACTACACCTCATTGAAAAAGGTGGATCATCAATTGAAAAACCAAACTGACTCAGCTTTTGAATCCCAAAACTGCAAGAAAGAATATGTAGGCAGCCAAGTTACAGTGATAGTTACACCTGACACTTTTTCATAACTCTGAAGAACACAAGTTACCTCAAAGAACTACCCATGGTGATTATGTTAAACTACCTCAAAAATCCTACCGGAGTGGCTACAAATCAGTCTTGCTCTTATGTACACATCTGTCCCAGCACACATGGCAACAGAATTTTTGATTAAGACATTTCAAGAAGTGGTAAACTACCTACATTCCTTTAGAGGTTTTGTGGCTTCATAATTCCCATACTGAAGCTCTGGTTAGAGAATTCTCATCTCTAACAAACTTTCAAAGATGAGTGAAGTTTGCTGACAGCCATTTCTTAATTTCTCTGTTAGCACACTGCTTTCCCGCATGAGCAGTTCTATTCTCCAATGTCTTAGTATATCCCAAAATAGCTTTCCACATTCAAAGTTCAGGGCACTTCATCCTGCCAAATGAGTTTTTTTTTCCATCATTGCCTTTAAAGAATTAATTGAGGATGGTCCACCTCACTAATATCGTTAGGTAATAAAAAAGTTATTAAACATTTTTCGCCAGGTTTTGCATGCAAGCGTTTCACCACTATCTAACTCATTAGAAAAACTTGGTAACTGGGAAAGAAAACCAAAAAGAGGAAGCTTAGAATTACGGCTTTTGGGGCTTTGGAGTGCTTTCTGAGGAAAGAACTCAGCAGCTGGCCAGGAGTTACGAGGCAACCTCTGATCTAGCAGAGTATTCAAGGAGCCTTCTGAATTTGTTACAGAGTGCTAACTCACACATTTGAAAGACATGGATCAAGACATCAAGTACGGAGAATCATGCTCTCTCTTCATTAACATCACCTGATGTTTGTGCAAAATGGCAGATGTTTGATGAAGAGTTTCCTCGGCCATTTGCTGTTCTCTGGAATGGCACATCTGCATTCTCTTTAAAAGGCACCGTCTGCCTTTAGCTATATTCAGTTCTCATTTTTTGCTTTGTAATGTGTTAGGTCTGCTCACACCCAACCACCATCAAATCTTGTCTGGTGACAGGAAAGAAAAAAAAAGTAAGACTGAAATCCCGAGTCAGGTTATTGGGAAAGATGCTTTGTAAATAAGCAGATCTGCCATCACAGTAAGATGAGTTTACCATACAACTTAAAATTTGCTTTTCAGGAATCTTTATATATCTCAGAACTTTAACAAAACCTACTTTAACAAAACCTACAAAGCATCACTGTCTTTATGGCTTGATGTTTCTGAAGATGTAAAAGGCTTTCACACAGAGTCAGCGCCTATGAATTCGTGACCTTCTTTATGTCTCTTAGAGATACAATAAACTAAACCCTAAACAATTTAAGATGCTTATAAAGACAATACAGCCCTGGAAAAGTAATCTGTTTTCTAAATGGAAGCTGGAAAGACAGCTAGGACCAGATTTTCTGCCAGTCACCTTTGGCAAAACTTGATTGAATTTACTGCTGCATATTTAGTTTGATATCTAAGGACTCAAACCCAACAATTTGTCAGTCATTGAAATGGTTATAGTTTTTTAATATGTTTAAGAACATCATTAGATAATATAGAATGTTTAAAAATTACAATACCTTCAACTGAGCACCAAATAAATGCATTAAAACATTGTGAGAGTCTCAAGCCTGAAGTGAAATCAGATGCATTTAAAACCCCCAACTATCAGAAGCATATTACCTAAATATTTAGAGCTGCTTGGTCATCTGTTGTAACCACTTACAACAGTCATGCCAATTTCACAGAACTGGCAGCAAACTAGATAAGTGCTTTCTTAATGATGTGAAAAGCAAATACAGTCACTGCAGCTATCACTATGAAACTGGACCAAGAGAATCATACATCTGCTAAGAGCACTATTTTGCCAGTAAAACTAACTTCCTCTGTACCAAGAGTAAACAGTTAAAAATGTAAGAGGAAATAAATATGAAAAGACCTTTACAGGAAATGGAGAACAGAAGATTATTGTTTTTCTCCCTCTTGATACACACCCCTAGTCCACTGTTTCAAGACCTTTGTACAAGGTTATTTGTCTTTCAAACTCATTTTCTGCTATAATGTGTTGAACTACTGTGTAAGGTTGTGCTTGGGTCTTTTTGGGGGGTGGGAGGGAAGGATGCTGGGGGTGTTAGGGAGTAGAGTTTCCCTGAAGGCCTAAACCTCAGACATGTAGATAACCTAGGACTCTAAAACCTGCAATGTTCATTATAACCTGCTAACTCAAACAACAGCTTTTGTTGAACAAGTTGCTTAGAAGGATTTCTGAGCCCAAATGCTAAGTGACTGTCTTTAAAATGCCTATTTTACATATAACCAAATTCCTAAGCATCTATATGTCTTTTAACAGTAAAGTTCCCAATTACCTAAAATTCTCCTTTTGGACCAAGTAAGCAGTGTCTTACCTTGGTGAAACCACTTTGGTTACAGTTGTCATATACAAGCTTGTGTTTTATCAACTTTGCATCTGTGACTCAAACATCTGTAAGATGTTCTCAGGTTATTTCCACTCTTCATAAAAACCATGGAAGATGGTGTTAATCTACCACATTTTATTTTTTTAAAAACCATTGCTCTGATGGTCATTAAAACATCTGCCACAGACATGGAAAACCTGGATTAAATTTCAAGAAGGATTTACAGCCACATCTCCCACTTTGCTGGCATGGAAGACTGAGCATCAAGCTCCTGTCTGGTCTTTTGAGGATACTGGCCCATCTTTCATAGAGTAATTATACACTTCACATGGCTCACAGAGCAAAAGCCTGACTCTCTCTAGCTTAATAAAGAGAATTTACCTAGGAGAAAGGAGAAAGGAAAATTTTAGTGACTGCCTCTCCTCCTGTTAGTGTGAAATATTAACACCTGAAAAATTTACTCTGAAATGCTAATACCTTCTGACAGTTAGCCATGTATAAGACTGTGCCCCCTTCACAAGGAAGAATTGCCATCACTAGGCTCTGAGACCATGCATGCTCCTGTGCACAGCTGCTGCTTTCAGTCTCAAGTTATCCTGTTTGTGCAAAGCAATGGAAATGCACAGAAGAAACACAAGTTCCAGTTGCCTCCTTTCACTCCACACAGATTTATGTTACAGAGCACAAGGACTAATGCCATTCTGCTCTTTCTTAAACCACCAGATTATGGCCAGGGCAGCTTTACACCTCCGCATTCTGTATTGAGTTCCTGTTCAAATTACCATGACTAAATCCACAAAGGAATTTAGGCCTCTCAATAATTAACACAGTGGTGTTCAGCCAATTTGCTAAGCTGCCAATTTAGTAAAGAATGAATAACGGATCTATATGAAAAACAGTTCTTAGCTTTACCAACCAATTTTGACGTTTTCTGCTACTTGTAGCATAGATGGTAGGGGACAGCAAAACTACTGCAAGTAAAACTTTCAGGCACTGAACCCCAGGATAAGAACGATAGCATCACCTCAACTGAGTACAAAACCTCTTACTAGAAATTAAACAACAGGTAAATGTACTGCAGAGAACTATTTTTCCTTAAATGTTCCTTCAGTCAGTTTAGCCATTTTGCTACTATAATCCACTTAACTAAAAACAGAAGCTGAAGACATTAAGCAACTGCGCAAAGCTTTGAAGACTTTCAGCTACAGTTAGATAATACTTCAGCATTTTAGAATACAATCTAATACTGACAGAGTTTGATATTTTTCTGACTTCCCCCCAAGAGACTTATTTCAAAGACAGTACCTGGTTTTCAGCAAGTCAAAATATTTGCATTTGGGTTTCCCACCTCTAACAGCAACACAGCACATTAATATCATAAAAACAGATAAAGTCAGCCAAAAATCACTGACATACAATTGCTTCACCAAACTCAGTCTGCCACTCACATTTTTACACAATCATGACAGTAACCAGTCCTTCAGGCTGCAAAGAAGGGCTACAAGCAACACAGGAATAGCAGAAAAGAAAGCTACCGCATCCATCAGTACAGGGTGCTGGAACCATCAGTACAGGGTGCTGGAAGCAGATCCATTGCGGGACAGATATCCTCACTAAGGCCATAGGCAACATGAATGCCTTTGTCAATGACATTACTGAATATATCCCTGGAAAAGAATGTTATCTGGCACATCACAAGGAAAGCTTGACCATCAGTTCCTGAGGTGTGGATCTGCTGCACACTAGGAGCTGTCCAGAGAGCTGGCTAAGCATGCCATGCCTGAGGGCGCCATGGCAATCAGGCAAATACAGCAGCTCCAAGATGTAAAGTATGCTTTTTCCCAAGGTCTTGGAAGTGAATGAAAAACTGGATACGAGCTGGCAATGTATGCTCACAGCCCAGAAGGCAAACTGTGTCTTGGGCTGCATCAAAAGAAACATGGCCAACAGGTCAAGGGAGGCAATTCTCTTCTACTCTGGTGAAACACCACCAGGAGTACAGTGTCCAGCTCTGGAGTCCTCAGCACAGGGAAGACATGGATGTGTTGGAGTGGGTCCAGAGAAGAGCCACAAAAATGATCAGAGGGATGGAACACCTCTCCTATGAGGACAGCCTGAAAGAAGTGAGGTTGTTTAGGCTGGAGAAGACTGCAGGAAGACCTGATAGTGGCCTTTCAATACTTACAGGGGCTTAAAAGAAAGATGGAGACAAACCTTTTAGAAGGGTCTGTTGTGACAGGATAAAGGGTTATGGTTTTAAACTGAAAGAGGGTAAATTCAGACTAGATATAAGGAAAAATTTGGGTTTTTTTTTTTTTTTTTTTTTTTTTTTCCCCTCCACAATGAGGTCAGGGAGCCACTGAGACAGGCTGCCCAGAGAGATGGTAGATGTTCCATCCCTGGAAGTGTTCAAGGTCATGTTGGACAGGGCTTTAAGCAACCTGGGCTACTTGAAGATGTGCCTGCTCACTGAAGGGGACCTTTTAAGGTACCTTCCAACTCAAATCTTTCTATGATTCAATCTGCACCTCAATCTGGGAGAATCTGAAGTGACCTTGAAGTCTCCTCATGACCACATACTTTTACCCCAAATCACACATTCCTATGCCTTCACAAAAGCTGTTTCTATAGACTCCTTCTGAAGGGATTTATTTTGGGGAGTTAGCAGTGACAGGCTGGTTATTCATCAAGGGTGTGAAAAGAGATCTGGCTACAAACCAAGCCACATCAACCTGTAGGAAGTCACTAACCATTCTGACTTTGGGCAGTACCAGAGTCAGTTCTCCTATGATCCTTCATACTATCAATGAGCAGTAATCTCCAGGTCATCTTGTTCAACTGCTTCCTAACAGCAAAATCAACAGTAAGCATGCTTCCTGACAGACATTTCACCGGCCTGTTGGAAAGGGCATTCAGCAAAAAAGATATCCCAACTTCTTTAGACACTCCAGTACTTCATTATTCTTTGTGCTAGTATTATTTTTCCTGTAAAAAAGGGCATCCAAAGATGGATGCTGTTATATAGCAGCATGCTCATACTGTACTGAAAGCCAAAGCCACAGTATCTTGTTAACTGCATACACTTGACTCAGAATAATACAAGAAAGTTTCATTCCCTGAGGAACTTGAAACTGAATTTTTGGATTTGAAAATCTTGACATTCCAACTGCAGTATTATTGAAACTTGTGCTTTCCAGGTAATCCAAACTGTTGTAAATTTAAGGACAGATAACTTCTATGCCAAAGAAAGGGAATGATACAGCAGCAGAAAGCTGCCAAAAAATGTTTCATTTTTTGGTGATAGCAAATCATTTGGGCAATCCCCCTTCCTCAGTATGATGCATTCGCATTTATATCATTAGTTACAGTATGATGCATCATGATGATCATTCAACAAGGAGGGGAAATCCTGCCAGACCAATCTGGTGGCCTTCTATGATGGAGCTACGAAACTGATGGACAGGGGTAGTGCAGTTGATGTCATCTACCTGGATTTGTGCAAAGCGTTTGACACTGTCTCACATGACATCCTTGTCACTAACTTGCAGAGACATCACTTTGATAGATGGACCATTCAGTGGATAAAGAACAGGCTGGATGGCTGCACGCAAAGAGTTGTGCTCAATGGCTCAACATCCAGCTGGAGACCAGTAACAAGTGGTGTTCCTCAGGGATCGGTGTTGGGACCGGTCTTGTTTAACGTCTTTGTCGGTGACATGAACAGTGGGATTGAGTGCACCCTCGGCAAGTTTGCCAATGACACCAAGCTGGGTGGTTCAGTTGATAAGTTGGAGGGAAGGAATGCCATCAGAGGGACCTTGACAAGCTTGTGAGGTGGGCTGGTACCAACCTGATGAAGTTTAACCATGACAAGTGCAAGGTCCTGCACCTGGGTGGGAGCAATCCCAGGCACAGCTACAGGTTGGGCAGAGAAGAGATTGAGAGCAGCCCTGCGGAGAAGGA
>JANRGW010003337.1:35131-49303 GCA_024733675.1 Psilopsiagon aymara
CAGGTTGGACATAGCCTTGGGTGACATGGTTTAGTGTGAGGTGTCCCTGCCCATGGCAGGGGGGTTGGAACTGGATGGTCTTAAGGTTCTTTCCAGCTCTAACTATTCTATAATTCTATGAAACAGCGAAGTGTCTGCTTACAGTTCCCTTTTGAAGATATCATTCTGACTGAATTCTTTAATTGTTTTCACTATGTTTGGTCACATAATGGAGAAAAAGTGGAAGGAAATAAGGATTATCAGGCATTGCGCCCTGGCCACATGTTGCAGTAGTGAATCCCACTCTGAGCAGCATTCTGGCTGCAGGATACAGAAACAGGCAGATGCTGGGGAGCTGGAGAAGGCTGTTTGTCCAGCAGCCCTGGTTACTTGTCTCTGTTTGATATGTGACATAGGTGTGTAGCAGCAGGATACAGCCCTGCACACTGAACTGTGAAGGGGTAGTGTGTGAGTGGACCTGATCAGAGAGGCACAGTTCCATAGAATGAACATGGTGCCTTCTCTGCAGTTAAGGCACCTGGTGACAAAGAACTGGCATCTCTGGGCTTGTAGTCTGTGATGTCCCTAGCTCTCACCTTGTGAGTGTCCAAGAGCAAAGAGGTTGAGATAGCCATGGTCTGAAAGCAGACTGCGCATGTTCGTTGTCCAGGGGAGGCGGCCAGCTGTGTGCTTGCAGGAAAATGGCAGACAGTATGATCTGTGTGAGCAGCTGAGTTCAAACATTCACAGAGCTGTAACTCAGTTACGCACAGCACTGTCGTGGGACGCACCTGTCACTGTGAGACCCCTGAAGAGTAATATGCCTTTGGTTTTTATTCCTCACAGTTACCTCACTCTTGCTCCGTAATCTGATGATACAGGAATTTGGTAGCTATGCTGACTTGTGCAGTCCCATCCTCTCATCCATCCCTTCCTACTTGTTGTCTCCCCAAGCCACAGTGCTCGTTATCTCCATACTGTATGTGAGGCCATGCTATGTACTGCTGAGTTAAAAAAAGCAAACAAACCAAAACTACAGCGTGATGAAAGGAGTTAAATATAACTCTACCAATTCCTTTTACTTTGTATCACAGTGTGGCCTTGTGGACAGTTGGGTCAGCACAAGGAAGGGAAGCCTGGTGCCTGCAGCACTGAGTGGGGAGCAGGGACACATGGCTGAGGAGTGACACCTCTGCGTTCAGCACTGCTTTTGAGCCCCTGGGTCACCCAGCTGTGGCCAGGGCTTGATCTCTGTGCTGGGAATGCCCCAGCCACTGGTAGGCAGGTGCCTGCGAGAAGACATCTGGTTTCTGCATCATCGCTGGGCTGGTGGGCTGCTCACAGTACTGTGTGCTGCAAGGGGTCCTGCTGAATTCCCTAGGTCCAGCACTGCTCTGCTTTGGTGGCTTAACAGTATGTATAAAAGCAGCGTCCTTGCTGCTATACAGAGGTACATTTTGAATTTTTTACTGCATGGGCTGAAAAGAGTGGTTTGACAATAGTGAACCCTCAGAGCATATTTGGATGTTCTTTTGTGCATTCACAGTACTTTACTGACTGTGCATCTGTTATTTATATGACGATGGATAGAAATGAACATATGAATGAGGGATAATGGAGCCTTTTCCTTTGGTTTCATTCTTTTCCTTGCGTATCAAGAGATGGCAGTATATTAGTCCATCCAAGCTATAAAAACTTACAGCCTTCTCTGCTGTAGTAGAGGAACCAGATTCCTTCAGCATCTTAAGAGAGGATGTTCAGTCTCAAGCAAGTAGGCAGTCTGGCATCTTGGTCATCTTTGAATTGCAGCGGTTTGTCACCACATACCAGTACTACATTAGTCAGTAAGAGGGAGAGATCCTAAATTTTGTTCAAAAGAACAAAAAACATTTAAAAATGTAAAGGTTCCTGGTACAAACAGATGAAAAAGATCACTTCTGATGGTATTGTAGTTTGAGTGATCCTCCATCTAGAACACATGGCAGTTTTACATACCTGTTGGCAAACAACAGCAAAACAGAATAAAAATGTATAGGAAGACAGTCCAGAGGGAGGCAGTCAGTTAGAAGGAAAAATCTGTTTCAGCTGCAAGTTCATGCTTAAACAAATTTAACGTGCTCTTTGAAAACTAATTATGTTCAGTGTTCAGTCTGGATGCCTTACATATGTTAAACCACAATGAGAAACAGACTTCCTTCCAGTGTTTATACATTGCACGTTAGACAAATCATAGCATTTGTAGACTTCATTGAACTCTAGATCACTGCTAAATTTCTGTAGCACTTGAATTCCTATCACAATGCATTAAAATTATTTTGGGCAAGTGCTGCCAGTGGCAACTCATGCATAGTTCATAACCAACATCTTTTTGATTTTATTATGCTCTGGTTTTGCTGCCTGTCCTTCCCCCCCCAAGTCATCTCCATGTTAACGTGATGCCTAGAGGCAGTGTTCTCACAGAGGTCACTGTGTGGTGCCTTCATACTTCAGTATAGTGATTTGATTTCTGTGTTTGTCTTATTTTATGAATTAATATCTTTCAGCACCCTCAGATTCAAAAGGAATCACAATATATCAAGTACTTATGCTGTGATAATCAAGCAACCCTGCATCAGTGGGTAACAGGAATAAGAATTGCTAAGGTGAGATTAAAATTACATTTACTTAAATATGTTTTCTGTAAAATCATCTTGTCTTCCTCATGTGACTGACTGTAGGCACCTCAACTGGAAATGTTGTGACAAGAATGAACATCTTATGCTAATTTTACCCTAGGAAGAAAGAGTAGAAGGGCATGACCAGGATGGATTTGCTGAATGTTCCTGTATCTTAGTTATCAGTTTGTGTTTCTCATTGACACAGGGATGAATTCTGTAGCTATAAAGCTCATGGACTCATAAAACTTACTCCAGAATTATCTGGCACAATAATAACAGGCTGTGGTTAAAGGTGTGCAAGCTCTGGTCAGTCCAGCTGAGACATTTTTCAGACAGTTCTGTCCATATTGTCTGACTCACCCTCTTCAAAAGGTCTTAAAGCCCACTTTGTTTTGCACAAAACATTAAGGGAGATGGATTTATATGTAGCCCATTATACTGGCTGTGTCTGGCTAAACAGACCTGCTCCTGTCAGGTATATATTCTTTTCTGCCAGTTCTGCTGCAGGGTGGCATCCAACAAAGGCCTGGGGTGGTCATCAAGTTATTTTGTATCTTACACTGATAGAGCTGTTTGCTGTGGAGCCCAGGATTCAGCGTCCCAAGACTCCAGTCTGAAAATGTAATACTTGGAAAGCATTGGAGAAAGATATTTATTGAGAACATTTGGTTTTCAAGCCAAGTTTCAAGATTTTTACAGATCCTGAAACAAACATAAAACATGAGAATGATATTGGTAGGACTATGTCTGGTCATGGGGGTTCGTATTTTATTGTGCTGCTAGGGAGATGCTTTCCACCTGGCCCTGTGCAGACATAGGCACACCACTTGCAGAAAGCTATTTTTGAACAAAACTGGGTTGGAAGGAATAAGGTCAGAAAGGTTTTCCAATAGCAACATGAGTGCTTGGCCTCTGTCAAGCTTAATACCATACTTACTATATTGCTTTTTTTTGCAGTATGGCAAGCTGCTGTATGATAATTACAAATGTGCAGTGAAGAAGGCTGGCTTGTCCTCTCGGTGGGCAAATCAAGGAACAATGGAACCAGCTGCCCCTGCAGGATCCTTACCGGCAGGTACCAATAATGTCCCAGCAGTTGAAATCACATTTATTGCCCTCTTCTGTCATCATCAGTGTTGAACACAGTTTTTGTTCTGAAAACTGTCTCTTCATTCAGCAAGATAATGTCTTGTTCTAGACAGCTCAGTGTAGCTCTGATCTGTCTATAACTACACTAGCAGCACAGATCTCACTTTAAAGTTAGCACTTCAGGAATCCAAAGACAGTCCACCGAAGGTCAGTTTAAATCTGCATAATTCAATAAGGGTTTTTTTCTGTTGGCATCTGAATAAAAATGCTTTATCCCCCCTCTACATTTTACCAACTGATGGTCCATGTCTCAAAGTTTTCTGTTTGCTTGTCTCTACCCTGGCTATATCAGAGCTTTCCAATGAGTGAAAGCAGTGAGTGGGATCTCATTCTGAGAATGATCATTTCAAAGATTATTACAGGGTGAGCCACTCTCTTTCCCTCCCAGCCTTTCACTCATATGTGTGATAATAATGTGGGTGTTGGGAAAGAATAAAGAATAAGAAATGATTGGGTTATTTTTTAACTATACTTTTCCAGTAGCTTAATCATCCTGCTGTTACCTATTTTATCATGGTACAGATAGAACAGTGCATGATATGGGCTGTAACTTGCATGAATGTTTTTAGTTTACATGCTTAAGTTATGCTGTGTTTATTAGGAAGGACATGCTGGCTAAGTACTTACTGACATAAGACAGGCAAAGTCAAAATCTGTGTTGGCAGTTAATATTCTGACTTTTCACATGGACAACTCAAAATCCCCCAAACACCTTACCAGGGTTTCAGTTTGTCTTTTTCTCAGTACATGTGAGGAGAGGGTGATCTCTCTACTACTCCTTGGAGTCAGATCATGGTAATAAATGCACATTTGGGATGGGGAGAGAGATTTTGAACAATAACAGGCTGTTCAAAATCAAGGCATTTTCTGATGGTTGTGAGGGGGGTATTTTAGTGATAGTGGATGAGACAGCCTTGGAGCATTTTGTGTTCTGGTATTGATTGCAGAAGAGAAGTGGCTGGCCAGCTGGGCTCTGTGCTGATGCTGCAGTCTGTAGTGGATATGGCCAGGATTGAGGCCTTGATCAAAGAACACTGTATGTGATCATGAAATATACTGCAAATTTAGCTAATGGATCCCAGTAAATGATTAAGTAGCCTGGAAAGCTTTTAGTCATTTGTGTTGTCTCTACGGAAATGTCTCTGACGGATCGTTAGTGTTCTAGTTGAGGCAAGTCACTGTGATTCTTTCTGTCTAACAGTTATCATCACTGCCCTATATAAAACCTGGAGCCTGACTATAGTACTATAACCTGAACTACCTGACTGTGAGTAGTTGTTGGCTCATGGTTTGGAAATAGATTAAAGCATGTTTTCTTCTGTTCTGCTTTCAAATGGCTGTATGGCTATTTGTATGGGCTGATTTCAGTAGACTAAAATACACTATATAAAACTAGTCCTTGTAACCTTAGCTGGGAACTGTACTCTGTTAACTTCAGTGGCAGCCAAAAGCAATGCTTAGGAAGGCAGGTGGAACTTCTCACATCCTGTGTAGCCTGTAGTCCCTGGTCACACTGCTTTAGCTGTGTGTTCATGTATACCCCAAACAGTATAGTCTGGTTCTGAAGTGTCCCAAGTGCCAGGCATATCTCAGGCAATATTGTTTGTCTCTCTGCTTCATTGTATGTGTCTTTGGATACTAAAAAAAAACAGTGTATGTTATGTTCCAGCACAGTATTAAGTGTTTGAAGGATTAAGTAAGTTGTTTTATTCAGATGTACTTCCCGTAGGATTGTCAGCTACAACCATGGAGGCATGTGGGCTTTATCATGTGGAGACTTACTAGTTTTAATGTAAGGTCTCATGCTTACTTTCCTTAGATAATTAAATGAATATGAAAAGTTTCAAAATAAGCCTGAAGTAGAAAATAGACATCCTCGTGGACTTTACTGTATTATGTATATGAAACCTGTAACAAGTGGTTGCTTGGTGGAAGTTGTAAAGATATTTTTCTTAGTTTGCTGTTCCCTGATCTGCTTAATACCAGGGAAATGTAACACTCTCTTTCCTTTGTCTCTCCACCTTTGTCACAGGTGCTGTTCAATCAAATGGACAGCTTCCCCAAATTGTTTGTCATTCCAGTGCAGAATTTCCGGAGACTCAGAAGAAAGTGGATGCATCAGAGGTACAGGTGAGCAGTTACAAGCAGTGCAGTAGTTAAATGTCACCTGTGAAACAGTTCTTCAAGTTTGTTTTTCTTCACACACTGTCTTTCCCACTCACAGTGTATTGTTATTACAAGGATTTGGCTCCTGGGCAAAGTGGCTGGTTCCCTGCTGCCCCTCTTTGGGCTTTACACACTGCAAATGGTGTGCCTGTAGCACAGAAGCAAGGAGCCACTGACGGGAGGTAAAGGCACAGTCACCCATCACTTTTATTCTTCTGAACAAGCTGTGAGTTCATGTAGCAGGTATAGGGATGTGCCTACTGGGACAGTCTCAAAGAGTCTGTACTGCCAGAACCTCAGGGCCATTTCCTCTGTCTACCAGCAAACAGGTCTTGCCTTAGTAACACAAAGGGTATATAGTACTGTTTTCAGCAGGGAATACTGCGCACAGCTGAAGATGAATGTGTAGGAAAGGAGAAAGTGTGAAGATACTATATTTTCATTAGGCTCTAACTGAATTCCTTTGTTAAGCTCCTGATTTTGGCTACTTGCACCATCTCTAGCTGTAAAAATACCAGTACGGTACAGTGTGAGGACTTCAGAAACGTCCTACAGAAAAAAAACAAACCCTGCATATGTTTGCTGTTCATTAATTCATTCCCTCCATCATGCATAAAGTGTACAGGACAAGTGAAATGAAATTTGTAGGATTTTTCTGTCACCTGTGTTATGTGTCCCATGCTTCTTGTTTCTGTCTTAAAAGCGTTCCTCCTTTAAAAAGATTTGTTTCTGTGTTCTGAACCTTACTTCTTCTGCAAGAGGTCACATTCTCAGAACTCAGCCAGTGGTTCCCTCCTCCCGCGACTCATTTACTTCCATCTTTGTAGGCAAAGAGAGGAAGAGAAGGCTTAGAAGTTATACTTAGCTAATGCCAGAATTAGTACTGCTGACTGCAGGGTTGCAGAGCACTTTGCTTCTGCTAAAGAAAACACATTGCCTTCTTCATCTCTCAGCTTCTACAAGCCTGGGACCAAGGAAGCAAGGTGAAGTCTTTCAGGGTGCACTGTGCTACAGTTAAAGCACTAAGCTAGCTGGGGATAACTTGATAAATTAGCATAGCATAGAAATGCATGTGTTACAAGGCTTTGTTTTCAGGACAGCAGACTTCACAGGTTTACAAGAACAGATAGTGTGTGTGCGTAATAACTGTAAACAGCTACTAGTTGCTACCTGAAAAAAAGAAGAGCAAATTATATTCAGATATCACCAAATGAGCTTTATTTATGATCACAGGTAACAACTTAAAAGAAAAGCCACATAAAATTTTATCAATAAACATCTCCATAATTAACTGCTATCCTGCATTTTATTTTTCTCAACTTACACGATGGATACTTTGATTCATTTTTCCTTTCAAAAAACTTGTCAGAGGATTTGATTGCCTCCTGACCTTGCAAACATGGCTGCAACTTCATAGCTTCAAGGACCTGTTTGTCACACTATTGATTTGAAAATGGATGCAGCGTGTACCTGTGACTTGCCCAGCAGACAAAAGACACCTTCCCCAGGCTTATCAGTGGCCCTTGCCAGGTCACTACTGAAGCATCTTTCCTGTATTGTGCACTGCACAGTCATGACAGATGGGGCTTTCCAAGTGCCTCTTTCCAGTGCTTGGCAGTGTTCTCCCTCTGCACAGAGGGGGCCGCCCAGGGCACTTTCCTGCAGGTAAACGCTTCACACCATGCTGCAAAGTGCCTGGGACAGCAGATACAGGCATGTAAACTTTACATTCCCAAATCTGTCCATCTTCTTCCCAGTTCACTGCTGCTGTGTCTAGTGAGTTTGGCAGAGATAGGTGACTTCATTATTTTAGCTTTACCCAGAGATCCAGAAGTTGCTGCTAGAACAGGAGGTGGAGATACAAGAGCCTAAACTACATCTGCTTTTTATGTTCTGAAATCTTGCCCAGTATTTTCAGATGTAAAAACACAGCACAGATTTTATTTTTATTTAAGTCTTCATGTTCTCGGGAAATAAACAGCAGGGTGGAAGATCAAGAAAATATCTTTACATGTCTTAGTAACTGCAGTTCTTTGAGATTTTCAAAGCACTCAAAAGCATTATGAATACTATCAAAGCTCTGTGGACAGCTCCAGAAAGAAGACAAAATGCTACTTGCATTCTTCATGCAAAACTTACTATACTTCATTTTGCGGTCTCTCCACTGCATTCTTCTCATGTATTTTCACATCTTTCACTGTTCTCAAGCAGTGGTATTAGTTTACATGTGCACTGACTGTATCTTGTCCTTTTATTCCTTCTGCTTATTAAAGGCTAAGTCAAATAACATCAGTGCACCTGGCCTGGTGCAGCCAGTGATGAGGCCACAGAAATTCCAGAGTAAGAGAAACTCGCTGCAGCCTCCTCCTCCACCAGAGAGGCGGTCATCTGCTATTTCTGCTTCACCAATTCTACCCTCCAAAGTCAAACGAGACAGTGGCATTTTCCTAACAGATCCAGACACCTTTCCAGCACCACCACCTGTGTTGAAGGTTGATTTTCCACCACCACCATCTGACTTCTGTGATCCTCCTCCTGATTTTGTGCCTCCACTACCACCACCAGCCTCCAGCAGCAGTAATGGAGATGTGCCATTACCCCCTCCACCTCCATCTGTCTCTACTAAGCCACAACCTCCGACAAAGAAACCTGTGCCACTTCCATCAAAAAGGCTGGAAAACACTGGACAAGCTGGAGAGCCACGGTCGGCTGGGCCACTTCCAATTGGGGGTGGAGGCAGGCAGGCAGATTTCATGTCTGATCTAATGAAAGCTCTTGAGAAGAAAAGGGGCAGCAACTCCTGAACTCTGGAAGCAGGTGAACTTCAAGCCATAGCTGTTTGTGAGTCAGCATGGTAAAGTTGTGCCGGATCAGGCTCCTCCAAGAGGAATTCTCCTTCAGAGTTCCTCCTGGGGGACTCAGGAAGTAAGATGGGGTGCCTTCTCTCCACCTCTTGGTCCCTATAACTTACCTCTTCTGCCCCTTCCCCTCCATTATTAGCTACCATTCTGCCATCAAGCAGAGGTAAGAATTGGCTCTAGTCTTGCTTCACTCCATAAGGACAGCCAGGGGTGGTGGAGCAGCACTCACAGAGCCCACCGGTGAGCGAACACTGTACCTGCCTCTCTAGTAGAGTTGGAGCTGAACAAAAAAAGCAACAGTGTTGTGTGAATTTTGAGAAATGCAAAGATCCCTTTTCACAGAATTCCCCATAAAAGTTCTTTATGAGAAAACCCCCAAATGTGGGGGTTTTGGTGGTTTGTTTTGTTTTTTTTCCAATAAAAAAGATGCCAGTGTTTTTCAAAAATAGTCTGTCTTAAAAAGTAAAACCTCAGCTAGATCATTCTGAGACGCAAGGCAGGACCAGGGCCATTTCCAGAGATGGTCACCCCAAATGCTATACACTCCTGCTTCCATATACTACTCCAGTCATACCTGTCAGCACTCACAGTTGCTGCCTTAAATCAGATTTAATTTGGTTAATCTTAGACAAAGAAAAATTTAGCTCAAAATCTTGTGTTTCTCATGGTAAGCAGGATTTTCTTTTTCCTGTTGGTTAACATTTGTCTTCAGTCTGTACCTAGAAATAGTCTGGCTTCTCAAAGACTTTGTAGTTATCTTGTACCTGATCTGAATGTCTCCTCCTACATTTTTTTTTCCCTTTTGTTCTCCCATTTTAATTCTCTGTTGTTCATTTAGGTAGCACTCATTATTAGTTCTCAAATAAAAATAGCTTCTATTTTATAGCTGCACAAAGTGTCGCAGTTAATGAACAGGCATTTTACTGGCAATTGGTACCACTTCAAATAGTTTAAAGAAGTTTTGTCTGTATGTGTTAGAAATCTGTTTACTGCAGTTTGAAGGCAGCCTACCCCCCCTCCACCATCCCAGTACAGCTACACTGCATGCTCCTGCACTGCCTCTGCTTCCCAGGGAGGTCTTTGGTTTAGGTGAAGCATTTGACCAACCTAGAAGAGGTAGGGGACTTTTCTGGCTCTCCAAGGTATATCAGGCTATCAAGGCCTGGCCTTCTCCCCAACACAGACACCTTGCAGTCTCTGCACTGACTGACATCAATGAAAATGTTGTTGGTAGAGTCTGAAGGTGTGACACTGAGGTGCCACTTCACCTACGAGTTGTGGACCATTATCTTCCACATTATCCACAAGGTCACAGCACAAAGAGCCACCCTGTTATCCAAGTACAGGCAGCAGTACTGGCTGGCTTGCCCCGCTTTTGTTCAGTTGGTCCCTACTGTATTTGCACTTTTTGGTGGCTGCATGAGTGCAGTCCTCCACAAGGCAGCAAAGTCCAGGGCTTTGCTATGATAAAGCACAAACCAAGAACACTCAGTATCTGGGAACCAGCCCCTGACAAGCTGGAGCAGTGAAAGGCAAAACATGACCATCTCAACATAAGGAAGAGATGGTAGTACCTGCTCAAAGCAGTTAAGAGTGAAGGGACAGGCTCCTGGAAGGACCAGTGCAAGGCCCATAAGCTTAGTTCATGCTTTAGTTCCAAGTGCAGGAGAAAAAAAATATCTAACTAGCTAAAAGTAGGAGGGTTAAAGCTGCGGTTCATAAAAATTGATTATTTTTTTCCAGTGGATTTCTATATATAGATGAGGGAAGCATTATGCAGATCACTGAATGCTAAAGAGCTGGGTGTCACTTTCTGATAAGGTATTAGGAGTGCACATCTTCAGCACACTTGGGAGACAACAGCAGTCTGCTATCCAATTATTTTTAAATCAAATGAATTCTCTTTTATGAGATATACACCCAGCATCAAACTAAAGCAGGACATATCTATAGAGAAATGTTGCACAATAAGCTGGTTTCTCTGCATTCACAAAGAGCTAAGACTTCCACATGGCTTTCCTAGTGTTCACTCTGCTCACCAGAATGCTCAGCCTCCTGCCCTATTTCCTCCCTTCTCTTGTTACAGCACAATAAACTCAATTTTATACATTTCACATCTGCAGTCAATCATAATTCACACAATCTTACACAAAAGAAAAAGTTACGCTTTCCTTAAAACAAAACACACAGAAAACTACAGAAATCAATTAAAATGATGTGATGATTAGACCTCTATCAACTATTTTGTGTCTGTACATGGTTGCATTGAATTTCTGAAATGTAAGTATTCAAACTCCATTCAGAGAACAGAGCTACCATCTTAATGACACACAATTATCTGGGTTTATTTGGTATAAAAATACGCTGCAAAGCACAAAAAGATCTTTCTTTCCAAGATTGTAAATCAGAGCACTTGTAAAAAATAGAAATTAATCTTTCTACCTCTATCTAACCTACTGCCACATGAAATTGCCCAATTCCTGCAGATCGCCATAGTATGTACACCACTGGAGATTACAGTATTTTAGAATGAAAAGACCTAAAATTGCAGCATGTTATTTTTAATTTCTCTCCATACCTCAACTGGAAGCAGTCTCACCAGCTGTTGGTTTTGGACTCTTACATCACTGATGTGGAAGAAGGACCAACTTCAAGTGACCAATAGCAAACTGTCAAGTTTCATAGTGGCATTAAAAATATCAAATTAAAACAAGTGACAAGATAATTATGAAAGAGTAAGACAAGCCAGATAAGAAAAGGACAAAGCAGAAGACATTTTGTGCCCTTATGAGAATTTTATAATCTGGTCTACTTTTTTTTCCCTGTTTCTTTTGTAAAGAAATACAATTAAAGACTTGTATTGGGATTTGGATTGTCAAAACTTTTTGATCAACTCCTAAGGAACTAAGTTTAGGCAGTAAAAGATAAAGTGCTACTAAGAACTAAAAAGTAAATGAAGAGAGAAAAAAAGATAAAGATAATAAGTGAACAGCTTCAATGCCTCAAGGTAAGATACTTTGAGGAGTGAGATATTTTACTACACTTAGTAATGATGAGGGAAAGGTGATAAATAATGAGGTGTAATGGCAATGTATTCAAGGTCAGTCAGTACTAAAGATCGCCATACAAAATTTAGTGGGACTTACCAACCCACAAAAAAGTCAAAAGAGCCATGACAGTTTTGTCTTTAACATGAAATGCTGGATAAAAATGCACAGTTGACTGCGCTGAGCCAGCTTTCTGCTGCAAATTGTATCGACAAGAGAGATCTGTTACAAGTGAATACTCAAACAAAAAAAACCCCAAAACAACCAAACGACATAACAAAACACAATTTAAAGAGACCACAAGGGGCATCAAAGAGATCTACTTAAATGTGTAATGCGAAAGATAACAAAAGCAAGAAAAGAACTCCATAAAAAAACTTCAGCCACACTGGTATGGACCAGCTAGCAAAAATGTGACAAGACTCTTTTTTTTTTTAAAGTAAAATTAAATTTCAAATATAACAACAAGAAATTAACATCAGTAGCCTGTTAAAAAAATTCTGCAGTTCTGCTGTATGAATATAGAGTGATGACCAATTATATGGAAGAAAACTTAACTAGCATAACCATGAATCTTTGCATGTCAAGTCTGGACTGCTACCAAAACAGACCACTAGAACTACTGTGATCCTGAAAGCAAAACCTTTTCCTTGTTTTATGTGTCCTCTGTACTACAAGATCCACGTGGAAAAACAAGATGTTGATTTGCAGAAGACCATCCCCAAACTAGGATCCTTTCTGATTTGGAATAAAAACTCAGAACGTCACGATCTTCTCTAAAAGCAGATTAAAAAAACCCATAAAAATATGAAGTATATTTAGACAGTTTTCAGCATCAAATTTTAGCAAAGGAAAATAGCCAAGAGCCTCAGAGTCCCAAAGTTGAAACTTCTAAACCCTACCAAAAAGCCAGTACTAAACCAAACCTTCCTTCTTGGTAACTGTTTTCATAATAACTTTATAAAAATACAAGTAAAATTGTAAGAAATATCTAACAAAAAGAGCACAGCCATTTCCACAAGAAATAAAAGACCCTGCAAAGCAGCACAGCGTTGAAGCTTATAATATCTCTTGTGCAGAATTTGATCAGATCCTGCATTTCCTTCACTCCCATTTGGCCACAGATTTTCAGTTGCTCATTGTATTTTACAGGCAAATTTCACAAATTTATCACAGCTAGTATTTTAACAAAAATTGTTAACCAAAGAAATCTCATCAGTTGCTCAGTGAAGGACAGAAAGTACAGACCACTCTTCCCATGTCATTTTTATGTATATCTGTGTGTCAAAACAGAACTACAATAGTAATTACTCTGAAATCCAGCTCAACATAGAACCGCAGACAAAAAAAGGCCTATGAAATCATGTTTAGGCCAGTTTACCAGATCTGCTAAAGAGTTTGGAAAATCACTGCAGATTAACATTGCCTGCTTTGGCAAATACACATCTGGTGTTATTTTTACACTTGAAACTGCAGCAGACTCACCAATTCAATCTCAAGAGGTACACAGGAACCCATTCTGAAAATACCTTGTGTTTACTCAGATCCTGGGGAGTCCAGGACTCCTGAAGGGAAAGAAACAGTTAATGGTGGGTAATGAGAATTTTGTTCCTGTTAAGCAAAACCCAAAGCAGACAAACAGATGTCCTGGTTTAACCCCAGCCAGCAACTAAGCACCACACAGCTGCTTCCTCACTACCCCTGGTGGGATGGGGAGAGAATCAGATGATGGCAGGAGAAGACTGAGGAGAACAGACACAGTAGGAGAGGAAAAAAGGAGAAGAGACAGAACTTGAAAAAGGCAAACAGAGAGAAACTAGAATTTGGAGCTATGGCCACCAGTGTTGGACAACAACCACAAACGAGGCTTCCCTGGCTGACTACACTGAGCTAACAGCTGCTTCATATTGCAGCTGATGCAACCATCAGAGGAAGTAGCCAAAAAAGACAGAAAGTAGCCAAAGCTCACAGACAAAGTATGTACTTCAGAGAAAGAACAGATTAGAAAGACATGGACATAGATAAAAGGAGGTAAACAGCAGATATACAAGAGAAAATGGGCAAAAGTTAAGAAAGGGAAATTAAAAGCAAGAACAAATCGAGGTTTTGATCACATAGAATCATAGAATAGTTAGGGTTGGAAAGAACCTTAAGGTCATCTACTTCCAACTCCCCTGCCATGGGCAGGGACACCTCCCACTAAACCATGTCACCCAAGGCTATGTCCAACCCGGTGTTGAACACTGCCAGGGATGGAGCATTCACAACTTCCCTGGGCAACCCATTCCAGTGCCTCACCACCCTCACAGTAAA
>JANRGW010003338.1:0-15740 GCA_024733675.1 Psilopsiagon aymara
GGGTGGTGAGGCACTGGAATGGGCTGCCCAGGGAAGTTGTGAATGCTCCATCGCTGGCGGTGTTCAAGGCCAGGCTGAACATAGCCTTGTGTGTTATGGTTTAGTGGGAGTTGTCCCTGCCCATGTCAGGGGGGTCGGAACTAGATGATCTTAAGGTCCTTTCCAACCCTAACTATTCTTTGATTCTAGGATTCTATGACCATTTTGAGGACATCAAATATGGAAAGGTTAACTCTTTTTGGCCATATGTCCAGAGACAAGCACGTAAAAATGAAGAAATTGTAGCCTGATCTATGAAATCATTACTGTGAGGATGAAATTTGGCACCATTAGCTGGTGATCAGTAACTGAGACAATTAGCAATTAGTAGAGGCCTTAACCTGTGACTATCAGTCCACAGTTTGATTTGACCGCATGAAATTATAGCAGCATCAAAAGTTACTGCCACAAGTAAGATGGAAATTCATCATCCCCATCAACTCCTAATGAGGCAATATCAGGGCTGAAATTGAGAGGACATCTTTTTATTTGATCAGAGTATCTCAATGGTTCAAATTTGGCCCCCATCTGTGGGTTACTGGGGAAAACATGCCTTCTTGCCCTAAGTGTTGGCTGTGCAAGAAGGAAGAAAAGGGTTAATTACCCAAATCTCATTGACTTACAGCAGAAAGGCATCTAATTCCTTTCTCTCCAGGCCTTCATTCATAGAAAGACTCACCAGTTGACCAGGGATTACAAAAAGCTGTGGTAGGTTCGTGAATTTTCTTCTCAGAAGTGTCATTCATCCTTTTTGGTAACAGGCTGGTAACAGTGCTTCATTTTCTTTTAAGCACTATCTTCTCTTCCTTTAAATGTTTTGCTATGTGTTTTTAAGGTATTTAAGATCAGCAGGTAAGTTTTGCTATGTGCATTTAACATTTAAAATGTTTAGGATAAGTAGATCATCTGGCTTTGCTGCAAGTAGTAAGATTCTGTTTAAAATGTAAATACAGTTAAAAGGATCCTAGCAAAACTAAATAGCAGCAAGTTTGTTTTCTTTTTGCAAAATTGAAGAAATACCCTCTTCTGATATTTCTCACAATCCTTATAGGTTGTTTAAAGATTATACTAAAATATAATGGTACATATTGCATTTAATTTGTATGAAACTAGTCATATGTACTTGGATAATGAAATCACCAGCCACAGGCTTAGAATCAGCACACAGACACTGAGTAAGCAAACTAATTTATTCTCCCACCCCACCACATAAACGTCTACTTCTGCAATGTCCCTGCACTTAATGAAGTTATTGAGGGTATACAAAACCTCTGCTACATAAATCTGCAACTTGTATTTTGTATAGGTTTCTATCTCACTGGAGTCAGCCTGCAGAATTACTCAGCACACTCAACCCATCCCATTTTATATTAAAAGTATACTGTTATGAACTTGTTATGAAAGAGAAATATGCTGTAGTGTAAAGCACCCTTGTTATCTAAATTATTTGCAATTGCTAGTCATTTATTTTTACTGTACTTTCATTTTCTTGTCTAATTTTACAGAAAGCCTTATAAAACCCAAAGTGTTTTTAGCACAAATATCTTGCATAACTATTATGAGGAAGCACTTACTCAAAAACACATTGAGGGGTGATTAGAGCAATAATTCTTCCTGACAGGTAAAGGGTTAAATTCATAACAAGTCACCAGCACTAAAAGGGCAGACGATTTACTTTTGTCTGTTGCAAACAAAGTAGTCTTGATATAGAGAATATCAGGAAGGTTTTGGTTATCCAGAGCATCAGCCTGTTTGCTAGGGCCTATACAGACTGCTCAAGTATGAAATTGCAGTAGCTGAGCAGCTAGTTTGAAATGTTTGGAAGGAATATAACTGTTGGATTATCTCAGCAAGCAATTACTAAACAGTAGGAATTTATAAGAGAGATCAATTCTGCATTTCTCAGTGGTATAAATCCAGCATGTGAGAACTTTTAGAAGAAATTACCACTAGAACCATTTATTTCTTGGTGCTATACACATATGAAAACTAATTTCTTCTTGAAGCTTTCCAGAATAAAAGTGATTTTTGATCAAAGCATAAATTTATTTTGAAATACTGATCAAAATAAAACTGGGCTTCAAAAGACAAGTACCTGGCATCGGCTTCTCTGCTGGCATCATACCAGATGTGCTGCCCTATATCTTAGGCTTCCAGGGATAACAGTTTCAGACTACTTCCAGCAAGAAATGTCCCTGGAGCTACAGGGTTTCTGTTTTTGGGTCAGCCCCAGTGTATTCACACAGTTATATGCATTTGTAGCTGATATTTTTCTTAGAATTCTTCCTCTGCAACAAATTTCAGAGACTCTGCTGAAACTAGGGAGTGAAACTTCCAGATATTCCTGGTCAAATGGAGGTTCTGTATTTTGAGCAGACTCATTTCACTGTAGATAGGCTTTGTTTATCAATTATAAACCATGTACTGCTCTTTCCAGAGAACAAAAATGAGTAACCAGCTGGACATCTGAGTATGTCACTTTATGCTGAAACCTATCACCCGTGGGAGTGAAAATGATCCATTGCTACTCTGCTTAATGAAAACCTGTGTAGGAGTTGCTGCTTTGAGACTGTTTGCAAACAAAGAGAGAGCTGGCAGCAGATACGCCTCTGAGGCAGACTATAGGCTGATTTCTGTGGCTTCATTATGCATATGTAGGCAGCTAAGATATTTGTGGTGAAATCATGGCCTCATTGAAGTGGGTGGCAGCTTTCCCACTGCTTTCAGTTTGACTAAATACTAGCCTTTCTGTTGGTATTCACCCAGAACAGTTGACTTGAGTTCAATGGAGACTAAATGGCATAAAGTTCATCATCATGTTGCGGCCCTAGAAAGCAATCTCTGAAATCAGTTGATGTACGTAGGTTTTGTATTTATTCTGCTGTCTCAAGTTTTGCAGCAATTTTCACTTGGATTTGTTTCAGCTCAGATGTATGGAGATTATCTGTATGTTTTCTGTAGGCATTCACAATTGTCTTTATAAACAGTTCCCTGAGTAATAGGAGTAAACGATGAAATTCTGTTATCAGGCTAGATAAAGTCCAATAATATGGCAAAATATACAGGCTTGCAGAGTAAGATGAGCTACAGATGCGTGATGGACTAAAACACATTTTAAGATCCTCTCTTTTTTATATGTGTTTCCCACAAAATATGACTGATAGAAAGAGGAAAGCCTAATTTTCAGTACTAAGCAGCAACATCTGTGTATTATGTGAAGGCAGAAACTGACTCGTTTTTGTGTTGATCTGAGTGTATTGAGACTCCTTGGGGTACAGTTCCAGGCAAGGAAACGCCCTCAAGGGAAGTTTATGAATTACTATGACTTTATAACTGTGGGATATGAAAATCCAAGGTATGTGCTTTTAAAAAAATTGCATGTTTTCCAGCAGTGTATAGCAAGGATAGGTGAATCTTTATGGAGAGGGCATATAATCTCTGGAAAGAGGGCTATATAATTATCGCCCTTAATACCATTCAGTAATGCTGTCCCTACCATGACATACCCATCTCATACCCTTGCAATCTCAGATTGTAAGATATATAACCGTGCCTTATCATCAAAATCTATTTCAACTGGTATGGCTTAGATCATCCCATTTTCTCATTTGTGTCTGGTTATTTCCTGGTGTATAAATCTCCAGACCACCTGGGGCTCTTAACCCCCCTTTAATAAATAGGTCCATCACATTTTCCTTGTGTTCAAAAATGTCACAGCTGCTTCCAATATGCTGTGCAAGGATCATAAATATAAGTACAGTATAAAACATTATTACAGCCCTATTTCCAGTTTCTCCAGCATGGCGCGTTTCAAGACATGAGCCATTCTGCTCACTATGTGCTGTGATTATTCCTCCCAGTCACTCTGTTTTAAAATATTCTGGCCAGAGGCTGGTATCTCAGGCCTTGGAGTAGCTTTTTAATAGACTCAGACAAATCTGCATGTTTCGAAAAGGCAGGCAGCGTCCTAGCCTCAGGGTTTTCCATAACATGGAGCAGGCTGCTGCTCCTTCCACCTGTACTGGCATTGCCCACATAGGGCACAGGGCAGTGGCTGTGCATGGTTGGTGATACTGAGTCACCAGCCACTACTGAGGTTTCAGTATTCCTAGGCACTGTCTCCTGTGGCTGATAGTCCCTTCAGCTAATGGGTCTGGACAGAAAGGAGCCATGGCTTTCAAACAGTATTTCTTTGAAATACTGCCTGAGCCAGTGCTGCATATGTGACCTGCGCTAACAGTGAAGCTGTCAAAACCTGATGCATGTTTTTTGGGTTTTCTGTTACTAATCCAGTCATTCTTCTCATGTCAACGAAGGAGATATAAATGTCTCTGCAGAGCCCAGGGTTTTATTCAAACACAATGCAGGCTGTTTTCAGGACTTAACAGAATGTGGGTGATGTTGGCCCTGTTGAGTCTCAGCAGTAACACACTGATTCAGCAGGGATTGCGATTTTTGTGCTGGACTATGCATTATTTGCAAACTGCAAGCAGCTGAACACAAGGAGAAAACAGTGTAGAAGTTCCTAAGTTGTATTTTACCTGCAATATAAACAGATCTGCAAATCATTATACAGAAAGAAATGGATCATGTACTGGATATAGTACGTGCAATTCACATCCATAATCTGTTGTGCTATGTTTTGAATTTTTTGTTGGGTTATTTTTAAATCCACAGAGGTGCCAGTACAGACACCAAATCAATGTTATGTACTAGTTAACAGTGATCTTTTTTAGGCTATTTTATTGATAACTCCTCCTTCTGGAGAGCAAGGTTATGTATATGAATTAGGAAGGAGAATTGCAACAACACCATTTTGTTGGCTCCCAGAGTCTGATGACTTACATCTAAGGCTGTATATGGCATTGATACACTTTATCTGGTCCTTTTTCAGGAGTAGGATAACATTTTAGGCCCACTGTCTACCAATGCGCTTCTTCGGTGCAAACAGCTGCAGTATCACTGTTTCTCAAAAAACATCCTCTTCCCCAGTACTCTGTAGGAGCAGGCATCATCCATTCCTCTTGCAGACCCTGCTTGCAGAGGGTCTGACACCCAGTGAAGTACACCTAAAAACTCCAAACTGGCAAACAGCAGCCCTGTATAGCAGAAATGAGAGCACTACCTAAAGGAAGGCTTGCTTTTCCCGGCTCTGTTCTCTGATCCCAAGCTCCAGGAAAGGACAAGAGCAGAGGACCTCAACGGAATTTCCATCCTGACATGTGCCGTTGTCCAAGAAGTTCAAAGATTTGGAAGTTTCAGAAATGAAGCATGTGTTTCCAAGAAAGAGATGTATTCCTTCTCTCATTTTGAAAGCATGAACTATAGGCTTTTTATACTACTACCCTACTTTAGACTACTACCCTATTAATAACAGATTACCAACAGCCTTTTCTGCTGAGGTAAACTTTGAAGTACGTACTGCTGTAGATAATTCTTCTTTCCACAAGTCATTTTTCCTGCTACATTTGCTGTTTTTCAATATCACCAGTGACTAAACAACCCCCAGAACCAAACTGCTCTCAAGCGGTCGCATTTTGAGCTTGAACACAGACACACTGCCATGGTAACAGAGCGTTATCATAACGATAAGCTGTGACCTTGCAGGGGCATCACAAAAGGAACAACTGAGAATTGGATGCAAAAGGCCCTATTTTCACATAAATACAGCTTAATCACAAACAGCATGGAAAACAAAAGCTGCAAATTATATCTCCTACAGTTTATTTTCTTTTCAGCTTTGCTTCTCCACCTGGCAAACTGCTAAGATCTTTTAAAAAGCTGCAAATATGTTCTTAATCCAGCCCATTTAGGCTTAAGTATTGCTGCAAACCAGATTCTAACAAATGGATAACAAAATCATCCTCCTTCTTAAGTACTTCTGAAAATTTACCTAGAGAATGACACAGTTTTCAAATGAACTCTGTTGACTTTAACTAAATCCTCATTTTTTTTAATGATTTAAAATAGTTCACATGGCTAAAAGGCACTGATTATAGATCTAATCACCAATCAGGTGGTCCAACAATATCTCCAGTGAGAAAAAAATTAGTTCGTTCACCTAGAATAAAAGTTACAAGTTTGACTATCAAAATGATGACTGATAGATTGGCAAACAAGCAAAGTATTCTAAGAACTTTTAACACTCAGAGAGCTAGACAAAAGTCAGTGGAATTAGTTTAGACATAAGAAACATCCACAATACTGGTTTGGCCCAAGATTTTTACCATGTTTTTAATAATAGGTTTTCATGGTTTGTCTGAAGCTTGATTGAAGGATGCAAATTAAATATGCATTCAGTAATGAAAGGTCATCTTCTGTTGTCTTCTGCTTTAGTCCTGGATTCTAGACTTTTGTTAAGACTGTCTATAAATCTCACAGTAGATTAGACAACATTATCAATCATACTAAACATTCCATGGTGTCTCAGAGCAAAAATGGTACAAAAATTTTTCCAGCCATGTCTCCATTTTCCAGAACATGTTTGCCCATTCAGCATTAAGGAGTGCAGCTCATGAGCTAATTGCAATGACCTAATGCATCCAGCAAATCTGGATCCTTTCCATGTGCATGAATCATTCACAGCTAGGTCTGGATGTCTGTGAATGTGTACAAGCACTTATTTTTAGCAAGCTCCTTGTCAAGAAAGTGTTGAATTCTCTGCTGGATCCCATGGGTTCTCCTGCTCTCAAGTACCACCAGCCACAATGCTGCTGTGGTGACTTTCCAATTAGCAAGGATAGTATGAGGAGGAACCACTCATGGTCTTCCTAAAACAAATCAGCTGTTAAATCTGAAAGAGTCTTCTTGTTGTGAAGTCTGGACTGCTCTGGATTGTCAGGTCTTCCTCTCTGTCACTAGGACCAAAATTTTCTCTCTCTTACAAAAATGGTAGTGAAGCTGGAAAAGGGGACTGTTTTGTTCTGATAGGATGACAAAAGTGAGAGATTTTATAGGTTTGTACATCATGCTTCTGTTCTTGAAATGACTGTTTTATGAACAACGGTAAGGAAATTAAACAGGATTCGAATTTGCCCTTCAGGTTATAAACAGCTCTAGTATTTGTATCGCACTTTGCACTTAACTCTATTGTAGCAGAAATGTGAACAGAAACTCAATTAAAGTTACCTTAAGATTTCCATTAGCCCATAGAGATTCATCAGTATGTGTGTATGTAATCTTTGACTTACATGAAAAATCAAATAGCTATTTGTTGCAATTACTTCCATACTCATTTTTAGATACATGAAATAGAAGCTCAAACTTTTCAGTGCAGGTCATGCTTTTGGATCAAGTTTTCTACTTTTTTTCCCCCCTTTTTGACTGCTGCTTTTTTCTTTTTTTTTTCTTTTTTTTTTTTCTTTTTTTTTGAGATCAGAAAGCTCTGGTGTGAGGCTTAAGCTTTGAACAGCCACAGCTATAAATGGATTTGTAGGTGGCTCACACAGATCACTGCCTCAGCAAGGAGCACTGAAGATGCTCACCAGCTCCAGCCTCCTCATGCAAGAGTCTCTGATTGACAAAAGGAATCTTAGAGTCTCTTTCTATGACTTGTCTTTTCTTTTCCACCTCTTGAGTGGTGTCTAGACTGTAACTAAAACATTAAGTGGCCTGAGGATAAACTGTCACGCTGTTTAAACCTAGCATCATAACAGCAGAAGCTGGGGAACTGCTTTGCCTGGAAGTTTATCTTGTTTTATAAGTAGAACTGCCTCATCAGGAGAGAGGGAGACACAGGCAGAAGAGATATCTATAGCTAACCCTCTCACATTTACAGGAGAGCCATCTCCAGCTCCCAGGGTGTTAGATAATCCTTGGGAATCTGGATTGGGCAGCCCCTGAAATTATAGGCTAGCTTCCTGAAGAATTTCAGCTTCACCCTTCTTCACCATTATGAGCTCCATACATATACCCTGAAGAAATCTCTCTCCCACTCTAGCTTGGGTCTCTCACTTCTCACCCCATTGTTCCATTTTATTTGCTATCCAAATACCCAATACCTAATTTGAGGAACTACGTAACTGAGGAGACAATCTAGGCTTTCTTCTGTTCTAGCACTGAATGTATTTAAAATCAGGGCTGCTTGACTTTTCTATGCTTCATTTAGCAGACGCAAAATTGGAAATATTTTTCAGTTTTGTATTGAGGTACCTTTGCTCTGACACTCTGCATCCCTCCACAAGCCATACTGGAGGCTGTGCAAGAATTCTGCCATGTGTAAATAGATGGTCATTTACATAATTGTCCTTATCGACATCTCTAATAGGTCATGGCTTGAATCTTGAAGTATAAAAGCTTAAGTATCAAAAAAATATTCTCAGAACCAAATAAAAGAACCTGAAAACTTTGGCATTGATATAAGTATTCAAAATCATTCTGAAGTTCACCAGATTTTTGTCAGCTGAGATGTCAATTCAGTCAAGTCCCTGGACCCATAACTATCCTTTTCATCTTGCAACCCTACACTTAAACTTTCTCTGAAGTGTCAGCTTCCTTGTAATATCCCATTTGAAAATGGACTGAGCAATCCTACATACCACGCTAGGTAAGACCGATCTACTGATTCAGTGTTGGAAAGTCCTCTGCAGTATTTTACCATCTATTAATTACAGAAATTCTGTGTGGCCCAAGGTATCTGAATGAGACACTGGTCATGCATATGTTTTTTTTCTTTCAATAGGTTACACTACATTAGTATTTGCTCTTCCAGCAGCAGACACTTTATATATTCAATTAGCATTATGCGTTCACAAAGCATAATATACAACTACTTCACCACTGCAGGTTTTGCTGCCAGAAAGCCTCACCTATGTGCAGCCTAAAAATTTACTGTAAGATTCTTTTTTTCAAAAACTTAAGTAACAATGCAGCTGTGGATTGCTATTAATGTGCCACTGGAATATGTGTTCTTGACAGAATCTGGTTAACCCAGGAGAGCTTATTAGGTGTGTTAGCTGCCGTCCCTCTTCTCAGAGTAGAAACATGGAAGGGGACTAAAACTCTTGAAACACTGATAGAAATCGTACGTGGAGGAGATGCTGCATTTCCTTTATTCCTTACATGTTCTATAAATATTTTATGTGTTTGTTAAAGTTGTATTATTTCTGGAAGCCTGCCTACTCTCTTGTCCAATTTTTCCTGAATCCTTCAGGGCTATAGATAGCGGGGATAGCTTGGGATATACAGAGATTTAACATTCCATATTTATGCTCTGTTAATAGGCACCACATGAAGATTAGAAATGCAAATGGATTGTGAGGAACAGAGGAAAATGTTTAGCATTTTAGTCTAGTCTAAAAAAAGACTAGGCTTAGACTTCTATTACTTACACTTGTGACTTTCTATCCTCGCAGAAAAAAGAATGAGGATGGCCATCAGAGCATCCTGAATTTAATCAGATTTAGGAATAGTCCTCCTAATAGTTATTTATCACAGACAGTGGTTGTCCCCAGCTTCTCTTGATCATACCCAGCTTCTTACCCCCTGGGAGGAAGTATCACCTAGTATACCTCTAATATACTCATTTACCCCTGTAAGCAAATATAGTCATTTTCTCATCACCATACTCCTACACACCCAAAAATGAGCAATTGTGGTGTTCTGTTTATGGCAGTATGTGCACAAGGTACCTAAGTATCAGAGATAAATAAAACTTTCTGTCCATAAAAATACTTAGATCATTGAGTGAAAATGTTGAAGTGTTTTCAGAAATGACTCAGTTCTTGCACCATCCATTTAGAAACACAGGTCGGCCAATGAAATTTGAATCACAAGCATAAAATTGTTAAGGATGGGGTTTAGTGTGCTTATGCTATATAAATACTTCTTTAAAGTGGAGCATAGCTCCTTAGGAACCAGATACCTTAAATGCTTACGAAAATTTTACTCTTTGTATTTCTATTCTTCCTGCTCTACCACTATTTGTTTGTTTAAATATACATACTGAGAGGTCAGTGAAAACTGAATCATGGATACAGGCTCTTTGATCTTTCAAATATAGCAATAGCGCTGTTTTAAAAGCAGTCATCTCAAAAAAAACCCACTCATTCTCTCTAACAGCTCTGCTTTACGTCAGGGTTCCATATGTTTGCCTGGAAATTCAGTAGTCATGCTAGTTTGGTAATGTCCATTGAGAGTCACTTAGAAAAACACAGAAAACCTGGGCATGAATAGATATTCCAGTGCAACTGGAAAAAGAATGATTTCACTGTATGCTGCATAGAGGTGAAGTAGTTTAAATGTGTCCTGAAGCCTCAGAATCACGTAGTTTCAGAATATGTTTTCCTTGATTATTGGCATCTTTAAGCTGAACTAATGATGTACAGGATATTTCATACAACATGTGTAGGATGAAATTTTCATGGCAATACACATACTGAAAAGCACCTTTCTGCATTAGGACCCCCACTAACAGCAATGAAATTCCTCACAGCAATGAAATTCCTCACAGCAATGGAATTCCTCACAGCAATGGAATTCCTCACAGCGTAAAACACTGAGCAGAAGGTATAGCACTGCCAGAATGTGGTTTCTTGTGTTTTGAACTCCTCCTTCTACCAGGTGGTAAGAAAGATCAGACTTAAATTGAGAAAATAAGAGGCTGGTTGGTGTAGCTAACCCCAACGCCCTTTTTTCCATTTCCAAGAAATAGAGCAGGAATCCCATGAACACGCTTGAAAATAAAAATCTCTGAGAACTAAGACCAGAATCTTCTGATATCCCCAGGGATTCAACAGTTTTATTTGTAGTGATGAAATCTCTCAGAAAGTAAGACAGTGGCTGATTCACAGACCATAACGGAAGTTTCAAGGGTATTTGCTCAGTGACTGAAATCCTGAGATCATGACTACAAGGCTTGGCAATTAATCAGTTACTTTTATTGCAGTTTTTAAACCCATCTGTGTTATTTCCCACATGAAAAACAAAGCCCATGCAGGTTACTTGTGCTGAGTTAGCGTTCTACTGCTTGATGTTGCAGATTCATATGAACAATTCATATGCAGATTCATATCAAGATGGAGACCCCAAAGAAAACACCAGTGTTCTTTGTTTTTCTAAGATAATAAATAAAAAACTTTCAAAAATAAATAGCTTTTCTCAAAAACTCATTACCTTAGGGTTTTGGTCTCCGCATCCGAATGCCTACCAAAAGTTTAACTGGCAGTAAGTGCATAAAGAACATCTTCACCCATAAGCCTAGTGATGGAAACTGAATTAAAAAAAAAAAACCTTTTGAAGCCATCAATAACTCTGCCTCTTCAGCAGCGCTACATGAAACTACTCAAAGTAGACACCTTTTAGAGTCAATAAAAGGTTCTGCTGCCAGCAGAGGTGAAGGAGATTAAAGCCATAAAACAGGAAAAACAAATTGCCTTATACTACAACTGATGGCTGGAGTGAAGGCCTCTTTGCCTCATGTCAAAGGTAAATAAGACTGACATTGAAGGCATCAGTGCTACCAACACAGCTGTAACATTCCTGATGAGCACCATTACTACTGCAGAATGTCCCACAAGAGGGAAGGACCTTTAAACATAGCACCCCGGGGAATTTCCTTCAGTAAAACTTTATCTGGATACAGTAGCTTTTGGATTTTATGAAAATTCTGTAGCTCGTCTTCATGGGGTGAGACTTTCCTGTGTTTCAACAGTTCTTCATTCATCTTATTGCAATGTATCTTGGTCTTAGGACACCATATATATTTTTGCTTCTTTTCTATTTTGAAGGGATTGGATAAAGAACTCTTTTAATTTAATTTTTCTTTTTTCCATTCACTTTTAGAAAGACATTCCAACAAGTTTAAAACATTCTAGTTACTTCTCTGTAAGTGCATTCACTTTAAAAAAATAAAGTGATGTAAATATAAATATATTTTTAATGACTCACCTTGAAAGGCTGAAAGAATTACATCATTTCAGACTCTGACCAACTTTTTTAGTGGACTTTCAGATTGACTTCAGAAGCCTAAGATAAGTTTCTTTTTCCTGCAATATTTTAGGCCTCTGTAAACATTTGTACTGGTATTTGATCTGTGAAATCTTGATTTAGACTTCCTGGCAGATTTGTACTGAACAGCATCTCTAATCCCTTTTAGGACATGTTTCACAGGCTGAAAGAAAGGGATTTTTTAACATAGGCAAAATTTTTAAAAGGGCTTTACCCAAAAGATTTTTTCGTAACCCAATCCTCTTTAAAACATAACACCCAACACCAAGCAGACACTAATTCCAATTTGTAACAAAACCAGGAAAAAGGGGGAGTGCCAATGGTTATGCATAAGTCTCTGTATGAGCTAGACAACTTAATAACACCACTTATTAGAGAAGCCTTAAAGATAATCCCATTAAAGCTATTCAGCAGAACACTGATATTTTTTCTGAAATCTGCCTGTAAGCAGACAGGATTACTCAAATGAAATGTGAGCAGTTTTCCAGTAAACCTCATCCTCCCACCTCTTACTCCTGAAGGCTGCAAACCTTGATGCTCTACCATTCTCTCAATTGATGGATGAGGCAAAATTACCACTCAGAAATAGGGATTGATGGAGAGGTGGATGTACAGATTTCTACAGCTCTTCTTGTCAAGGCACGACATGAGACCTTACTGACACTGCCATGTATTTCTTTCCAGGCCCTGTATACTGGTAGTGAAGGTAAACTGGTCACACTGTGTGGCAATTAATTTCTGGCAGATGGTTTGGTTTTCAAGTGTATGGGTGCAGCAACAAATGTCAGGGAGACCACCATTTGTTGTCCAAGTGTCTTTTCATGGACATTGTTCCCCATTATTTTCTTTATGCTTAACTCTACCTGCCTTCCCATGCATGCAAATGCTCCGCCTCAAAAGTGTGAAGTATGTGATACGCCAGCAGGGTTGTTAGTTGGTGGAGAACCCTCTACTGAGAACACACAGTGGTGGTATGACAGAAAAATTTGGAATGACAGGAAACTACAATCTTGTTTGAACCTGAGAATGGGCAAATTTCTGTTTTACAGCACCTTGTCTCAACAGCACTTAAGGAAGGAAAACTTGTGAACTCTTGTTAAAAACTTTTAGCTATAATTTAGAAACTCCTTTCATCTAGCATGAAGGAGTTTTTTGCCTTGAAGAAACAAGGACGTAGTGTTCTCATTTGCATGTACTGTGTCAGTGAAATAGGGGTACTTTCTGCTGTGCTGTCTTCAGTTCTTAATTCTAATCTTTTCAATGTCTGTATTTCTCTTAGATTTTCAAAACCATTGAAAATCCATGCATAAATTTCCCTTGAAAGAGAGTAGGGTTTTTTCTTCTTTTCATGTGAGCAATGTCTACTTTATTTGGGTTTAACAACAGAAGGAGATAACTGTACTCTCTATAAATATTCTGCAAGCAGTTTAATCCAAACCTACAAGGATATCTGGTTTCTGTAAAGGTGTCCGTAATTATATGGCAAAGCTCTGAAAAATGTTACAGTTGGAAAAGGAAATATCATGGATCCAGAGGATCATTTTTCAGGTTGTCCTGGGTTCAGCAGTAGCAGTCATTTTTCTCCTTCTTGGTAACTGGTGCAGTGCTGTGTTTTTGACTTTCGGCCTGGGAGCTGCACTGATAACACCAATGTTTTCAGTTACTGCTTGGTAATGTTTTGGTCTGACCAAGGACTTTCTGAGTCTCATGCTCTGCCAGGGAGGAGAGGAAGCTGGGAGGAAGCAGAGACAGGGTGCCTGACCCAAACTGACCAAAGAGGTATTCCATACCACAGCACGTCATGCCCAGCATGTAAAAATGGAGGGCAAAGACCCGGAAGGGTGGGAGTTCGCTGCTGGGTCGGGCTTGGTGATTGGGTGGTGGGCAGATGTATTCTCTTTCCTTGTATTTCCCTTGTCATTATTATTATTGGTGGTAGCAGTAATGATATGTGTTATAACTTAGTTGCTAAACTGGTCTTATCTCAACCTGTGGGAGTTGCATTCTTTCGATTCTCCTCCTCATCCCCCACCCCCGGGAGCTGGGGTGAATTGAGAGGGGGGAGTGAGTGAGCAAACTGCATGATTTAAGGCTTAAACCATGACAAGATTGATGCCTGCTTTGATTTGGGGTAGTATACTGATATGACATCAAGAGGGAGGTTTGTCCACCAGTGAGACCACTGGTTCAGTGACTCCTTCTAGACATTACCAAGCCATTTCTGAAAGGCTCTGGGAGTTTTCTCTTGGCATTTGGCTGGACACTGGGACCTGTTTTATCCAGAGGGTTGCTTTTGTAGGGGTTGCAGTACTGCTGGCAGTAACAGTGTGTCCCCACAGGCAGTTGTTGGACAAAGTCACTTTAGGGTCTTAACTGATATTTCCTAGGACAGCTGTTTAACAATTTGACCTCTGGGCAATAACTTCCTTCTTGTCAATGCATAACTAGAAGCAGCTCTCTGCTTAAAAGCAGAGATGCAGGATGAAGGCTGAATGGCTCCTTCCCTTCATGGCCTAGCTGAAAATTGGCAAGGTACTGGGAAGACTGGACAATTTTGTTAAGCGTCCACAGAATAGCTTCTCTGCTGGCTAAAATAGATACTGTTCATCTATGTCATACTGAAAATATTCCCATTTTGTTGGCTTTAATATAATTCCTACATTTCAGTACATTTCAGACCACTTCTCTTCCTCTCAGCCCAGGAGCTGCTGACATTTATTTCTATTTTTGGCAACTTTTCCTTTACTCTGAGCATTTCAGTTTCCCTCGATTCAGATGTCAGATTTCTTACAGCTGAAAGTAATGAAAGTAAATGGTTCTATCTCATTGTTTCCCAGTGTATTTCAAGTGGAACTGAATTTTGGTACTATAGGTACTCTCTAGAAGTGTAATTGACCCCAGCATCAGCAGTCTTTCATATGCACTGCAGAATTAGGACCTAGTTGATTATGCTGACAAGATAGAGCAAACTAAGAAAATGTATCTGGCTTCCAGAAGGCTAAAATACCTGAAAAGGACTGTGAGTATGTAATGTAACTTGAAGTCTTTGTGTTTTCTTGTCAGAAAAGAACACCAAGAGAAGAACACTGAAAGTGTCAGTGCCTCATTTTCCTCTTTACTTTGCTTCTGAATGAGTGTGAGCAGAGTCATGAAGAGGCTAACAAAGTCAGCTGACAGCTCACCATTTGAAATACATCCAGCAATAGCACACATATTAAAAAGAAGAGCCTCAGTCATCTTGCAGCCATGTATGAACAGAGGCCAGACAAAGCTGAACAGTCTCACTTGAGGGGAAGGAAGGGGCGGAGGTGCTGAAGAGTTGCACGTGCACTGCTAGGGGTTACAGAGGTTTCATCTCTTCATTGAGGTATGAGGGCAAGGCCAGATGAGGGTCATGAATACTGTCTGTTGTGAAGAGCTTAAACCCCTTTGCTGCTGCCCTTTTCTCTGTCCCATTCATAGAACATAAAGAGTTATCTAAACTCTGGGTGTCAGCTACATAGTTTAACTTGATGGCCAGATGGTAGAGGACTTCCATAGGGCAGTAAGGGATGTAAGAGTCAACAGCTATATTAAACATCACTTACAGAAGGGGGAAATGAGGTTGTCCCTTCTTTTGTCATATCATTCTTATTTTCTAACCACCTGTTGTGGTTTAAGCCATAAATCAGCCATGCGGTTTGTTCACTCACTTTCCCCTTTTTCTTCCCTCTGCTCCTGGAGGGATGGGAAGGAGAATCGAAAGAATGCAACTC
>JANRGW010003339.1:2092-18366 GCA_024733675.1 Psilopsiagon aymara
AATCAAGTGCCCATCCCAAGTTTAAATCAGGGCTCTCTGGGATAAATAAGTCTCCCTCAGTAATGACTGAGCTATTAAATGAAGAATTTTGGAAACTCATGTAAGAAAAGGTGGTGGGAGGGTCATGGGAAAGGTTGCTTGTGTCTGACTTGTCTTCCCTGGCAGGATAAAGTTACTGCATGAGGGATTCTTTGCAACCTCCCTCTTTCTCTCAGGCTGCTCTTTGGTCAGCCTTAAATTCTTAACATTCCACTGTGTGACAGAGCCAGTTAAAGGGCAGCTCTTCATCCTGCACTGGAGAAGCACGCTGTCTTAGGAGGAGCACTGGCTCTACGGGAAGTCTTATTTGTAATTGCAAATATGGGAGGCTTGTCACTGTCTCGAGCACTATGGCTCATTCAGCCCACTTAGGATGTGGCCTGCTCTCATAGATACTCCAGTCATTGATTTGTCTTTTCCTCTCTCCCCCTTGCTCTGTTTAAATTTGAGTTTAGCTTTGTACTTCAAGTAGCAATTATGTTTATGGTACCTTGTGTGTCAGCAAGCAATCAATATGAAGGAAAAATGGCAGGTTTTTAAATCAGACTCCCAAATAGAGGAGTGAATAGGTGCAGCTTTGAAGAGGAAAACAGGGCTGAGTGGGGGAGGTAAAATAGATCTATAGTAAAGAGCTACTTGTGCTAAAATTCACCCTTGTTAGCAGATCACTGCAGTTACATACTTTGGGTCAGGGGCCCTCTCCTTGCTTGGAACACACTCCACATCATTCAGGCATTACCACAGCCCAGATAACCTTCCCAGAAATACTTCGGTGGAAGTAGGTACCTGGCAAGGAGAGACTGAGCTTGAACAGTTACTTTGGCAGAGTTATGGACAGCAGGAAGTGGGGTCCTAACCTGGGAAGTCCTGGGCTCCTGGGACAGTGGCTGTTTGTGCCAGCATTGCCTTGGGGGAGAGAAGGCGGTTAACATAGGATCAGTTGTGGTAGTTGTTCATTACACAACTGATCCCACCAGCACCATCCCTTTTTTATATTGAACTGGACTGACAAAGCAGGACTTCAGGATTTCTTTCTTCATTATTTATTTGCTGGTGCCTGCCCTGGTTATCACAGAAAATGGAAAGTTTAGAGGGAATTTATCTTGTTTGCAGAGTGTTCATTGCCTCTTTTGAACACTCTGTAGAGAATGCACTCCCATGGCAAGGAAGGAAATCTCTTTGCAAACACAGAAACTGGAATGGAGGTGTGCTGTGTTGAAGGATTTAGTTGTAGTGGGATTTTCAGTCTTCTTCATCATCGTAGCACTGGGAGATGGACGTCTTCTATTCTCTATGTCTTGCAGGATTACTTGTCTTGTCCAGGGTAGGTGGTCTGCCATAAACCCCTGCTGCCTGACCTCTGCCTGTGGCCAGCTCATTCACAGCTCTCTGACAGTTCTCATTCCCTTTTTGGTGCAAGTCACTTGTCTGTACAGATCACTCATTGCTCTCCTATTAAGTGTACTTATCTGGTCATTACCCCTTCCAGGAGCTTTTTGCCTCCTGTACGCTATGGAGGGGGGGCACAGGGACTGAAAGCTTGTTGAAGTGTTTTCATCACCCGCACCTCCTTTTGGTTTAGATTTCATGTTCTGCCTCATAGCTTTAGAGGGGGTGAATGTGCACAGTTGCAGCATTGCATGCAGATACCCTGTGAAGCAGGCTTTGAATATATGCAGTCAATAACTAAGTGGCTGTGGGCGCTCTGCAGTTGGGGATACACATCATGTTGTGGGAATTCTCTCCTGTGGGTGTACATGGCTTGTGCAGGTTGCCTTGAGGCTTTTTATGGCAAGCCTGGGACCAGATGTGCCTCCTACTCCTTCTCAAAGGTTTAGCCTGTCCTTCAGGCCATAATCTCCAGCCATTCCCTTAGTTACTGTCTCCAGGGTTTGATCGGCAGTGCTTTGTTTTCCCACAGTGAATCTTTTATTCTTTCCATGCTATCTTCCTTGGCATCCTGATTTTTTCCACAGCTGTTAGAGCCAAAGTCTGATATAATCTTTATTTATAACTTTATTTATAACCTAAGCCCTAAGTGCACTCTGGTTGCCCTCTGCTCCACCTCTCCAGCCATGCAGAGCTGCGGCTCTCCTGTGACTGAGACTGTATATAGCCCTCCAAACGTGCTTTCCCTGGTGCTTTGAATGGTGCTTGAATGACTTCCACTAATTTATACTTCCAGTGTATATCTGAACCCTTAGGACCTGTTTACCTTGCCTCAGATGGCTGCTCAGACTCATGCAGATGGCTTTAAGGTATGAGCCACAGTAGCTCCCAGCTCTGGTCCAGTCGCTGTGCAGTTGTGTAAAGCACCAGCATGTGTTTGATTTGCTTTATTTATTCACACTCTCAAAAGCTCAGACACGTTGCTTTGGTACAAGATCTATCTCTGGTGTCTGCAGCAGCATTGCCGCAGTTGTGAGCAGACAGGCTAGGCTGTTAGTAAATATTTAAGATGGTCTCTGTAGAGCCACACCTCTGCTTGTTGTGTTCAGTCTCAATCCAGCTTTTCTGGGTCCTTCCTGAGCAGGTTGGTTGCCATCACTTAACTGCACAGCTAATTATGGTGAGGTGTCATCTCTTCAGTGGTGCACAGGGAGCTGCAGGGATTTTACTCATCTGTAACAGACTAATGGTTGTCTCAGATAAACACATTTTTTTGGTGATGTCTGTCAGGTATGTCTTGCAGTTTAGCATCCTCGTTCTCTCCTGGCAAGATGCATTTAAAGCATTATCATGTATGTGCTGCCTTGTCAGCCAGGCACATTCTTCTCAGCATCTGTCTGAAGTGGTACCAGTATATTAACTTCATCAGCAGTCAATTCCTGGGCAGTTAGGGGACAGTTAGAAATAGGAGAAACCACTTCTCTTCCACACTGTTCTGCAAATACACTCAGCATCTTGGTATGTTACAAGCAACTGCAACATTGGTCTGAGCAACCGGAATTGACATTTTCCACTTCATGTTGGGTGAGAGAGGAATTAATGCTAGGTTTTACATGAAATTGGTGAAGGAAAACCATCAAGGTTTGCTATGTCAGCTTCACTGTTTGTCTGCCACATTTGTCCTGCAGAAACTCTGCTTGTACTTAAAAGGATTTCTAGAGAGCCAACTGAATTGTGTTAACGTGGGCTCACCAATTCAGAATGGCTTGCAGAGGTTGCAGGGCTCTGTTGTGTTGCTAATTGATTTGATGTAGTTAATGCTGATGAGACTTTACATAGAAGTATCATAAATGCTGCCATGATGGGCTGGTTTGTTTTAAATTCATCAAGTAGAGACCTTTAAGTCATTTCCCAATTGTGTAGTCCTGTTCCTACTGACTCGAAATCCAAGTGTCTTTGTAGGCGGTGTCTTGCTACTGATGCAGAGCCTATCAAAAGTTGCTTCTGCTGCACTTGGTTTGTTGGTTGGGGTTTTTTTTTCCCAGTTCAGCACAACTGAGCGGTACCAGGACTTTCTTGTCAATATATAATAAGATTTGCACACTCATCTTTGTGTGTTCAGTATCTGTGGAAATACAGAATGTTCGTGTTATTCCACTGCTGTGCTTAGGGAATGGGCTCAGCACATGCTGCTGCATGGGTTGTTTGTCGTGTACTTTCAAGCATGGATCCTGAGCTGGTGCAGTCAGTGCAACTGTTCACTGTCAGGTTTTGATGTATAGGTGCAACTGTACTTGGCACAGTGTAGGAAATCTTTTTTGGGCTAAGAGGTGAGCTAAGGCGTAGAGGCCAGGAAACCTCGCTATGCAAACTCTTATGGTTACTTTTGTAAACACAAGAGACAGCTGTGGTCACGATCGTGTTTTATTGTCAGAACCACGCCATGCTTTTCCTCCCATAAGGTATACAAGGTTATTGCTTCCCACTTGTCACAAAACGGAAAATCCAGTGTAGAGACCTGCTGTTCAGAGGACATGGATTTAGTTCCTCACAGCAGCTTCTATACGGTTATTAAAACACATATTGGAGTGGGCTTTACATGGTGTGATGTCAGCCTCAGAGTCCTGTGTTACAGTCATTTCCCTGTCCTCTGACCAGAGGGGGTGTTCAGGGAAAAGTTGCCTCAGGGGAGAGAAGGAAATCCTTTACTCAGCTGAAGACCTGTTTAAAATAATAAGAGGAAACACAGTGTTTAAGTTTTCTTATATTAAGGTATTCCGTGTTGGAATTGGCAGTGAATTAAAATGAACACTTTTCCTTCAAAAATTGCCTTCTAGGAATTATTCCTTCTACGTGCTTGACAACCACAATCTCCAGCAGCTGTGGGACTGGAACCATCATAACTTGACGATCAAGGAGGGGAAGATGTACTTTGCATTTAATCCTAAACTGTGTGTTTCTGAGATTTACCGTATGGAGGAAGTTTCAGGAACCAAGGGGCGACAGAGCAAAGGAGACATAAATCCAAGGAACAATGGGGAGAGAGCCTCTTGTAAGTAAACGAACAAATCTCATGGCAGACTGCATAAGAAGATGTCACAGTAAGCCCTCATCACACCACCACTTTGCTGTCCATTGTAGTATCTAGAGTTGTGAAGTTACAGTAGGATTTCAGTCATTCAGCTTGTTCAATTACAAAAGGTAGCTGTGAAAATATGTTCACATGTGTGGAATATTATATGGTTACACAGTCACTGTCTCATCTGTAAAAACCATTTGATGAAGACGACTGCTTTTTAAGTACCCTTTTTTTGTCAGCAGCATCGTACAGCGATAGGAACATACCTGGGAAATGAGAAGTGTAGTGTTTTGCTATATCCAACAAGGAGTAGCTTCCCAGTTTCCTTTGCAGATGTGCATCATTATAGGTATTTTCCTCTCTTAGATATCTACTTTTTCTTGATACAAAGGAGGCTGCTGAATAACAGTTCCGCAGATACTGAAACTCTTGTGTTCAAGGTTCTTTTCAGCTCCTGTCAAGTATTGTACCTTGTTGCTAGAACTGTTTGTTGTAAACTCAGTGTTGCTTTATGTTCAAATTATTTGCTTTTCAGTTGGGAACACTTTTTAGAGTTATGTGTTATTCCTAAACCTCAGTCTCTGCATTTCATTTTGGACTTTGCAGTGGTCACATTTGTTGGAGAGTTGTCTTTTTGCCTTTGGGGGTCCACACATCAGATCTCCAGGTGTAACCGATGCAGTCAAAAGCAATCTCTCATCTAGAAGTTAAGACAACAAATTTGACCTCATACTTAAACTCTTAGACTCAACAGTGCCTTTTTCTCTGGTCTGTTTGTGGTGTTCTTGGAGCTGAGTAAATTAAAATGGATCTTGCGTATAAGTCAAGTCCCCTTGTTCTGGATGGTGTTTACAAAACTAGGACACGTAGTCTGCTGAATGTCTCTTTAGGCATGATGCATAAATGCAGATGGCATAGATCCTTGTTGTAAGCACACTCCATTCTTTGCACACTGAATAGAGCAAAGGCTTGCAGTCCTGGAGGAGTTACAGACACACAGCCAGGCCTTACTACTGCTGAGGCTAGTGCCAGCCGCTGCCCGTTCTTTAAAACAAACCATTACAGAAAGCTTTCTGACTCTGGGAAGGGGAAAAGAATCAACAAAAGCTAAACTGCCTTTGAAAAGATAGCACCAATCGTGCCAGTGTACATGAGGGTGAAAACCCCTTTATTTTCACAGGCTTCTATGGAATGCTGGAAACTAACTCACAGTTGACTCTTGGAACACAATTTCTTCATCCAAGAATTAAGTTTTTAAAACCCTATTTTGTTCTGGATTGGAAAGCTCAGTGAGTTGGGAGTGGGAAGCCATTCATTTCAGAGCTGCCAGCTTCCATCCGGCTCTGTTCAGAAGAGTAGCTGGAAGCTGCTGCCATCAAATGGTTGTGTCGTATATGAGCTGAGTTTTGGAGTTCTTGGGCCAGCCTCTCATGAATGGGAGTGTAAACTCCTTTATCCTTTCCATGTTGTCCATTCCTCAGAAAAAGAAGTTGGAGTTGTCAGAAGTTATCCTGGAAAGAGAAAGCTGGGAGGCCAGTTACTGCTCTGTGTGTACACTGGAGTTCAGTGATAGATTTAGTGCTTTAAAACCAGTCTTGTGAATCAACAGGACTTTGTTCCTTGCTCAGGGAGAGTTCTTGAGAGCTTTCTGATGATGCGTTAGAAGAAAATTTGCTTCAGAAATCAAAATAACAAGTAGCTCCAGCATGTTCCTCAATGATTGCCAAGGTCACTTCTTACCATTAAGCGTCAAATGTAGGATGAAATACGAAGCTCTATAGAGGCAAAGGCTGTTGGCGTACTATGGTATCATAGGCACTACTGGAAAGGCTGATTAGCTAAAACTGATACCTGAGAGGGTGCAAAAACTAATAGGTGATGTGATGCTAATTCTGTTACATCCTGTCCTTTTGTATTGCAGGTGAAAGCCACATTCTGCGTTTTGTTTCCAACACTACACTCAAGAATCGAATTAAACTAACATGGGAACGGTATCGCCCTCCAGATTATAGAGATCTTATTAGCTTCACTGTTTACTACAAAGAAGCGTAAGTAGATGTTGTCCAAGACAAACAGTGGCCAAGAGGTAGTAGACAATTCTGACTGGTGGTTACCTCGTTCAGTTTACGTTTTTCACCCTCAAGTCCTGCTTGTGTTGAAATTCTTTCTTGAAGCACAAGCCCCTTTTGAAAAGAGGATTGTTTTGATGGAAACCTGCAAATGGATTCCAGATCCATCAGAAAGTTTCAAGTTTGGAGCAAATGAAAAATGAGGTGGATAGTTTGAGAGTTCTCAGGGGTCTAATTTGGAGCTCTTACATGAGTCACGTCATCTTCACCAGATCATTTCCTTCTCTAGTCATAGTACTGACTTCAGAGCGTCACAAATCAGGCGTTTGCTCTGTCACATTGATGTCTTGTTTACTCAAGGTTTGGGGTTATTTAGATTACCTGCCTTTTGTAGTTTTCTGCACTGGTATCTCTTGATAATGAAGGAGTAGGGCAGTTTCTAAAAGATCCTCATTTCTCGGGAGGTGTCCCTTCCTTTGCACGTCCTTGTAGTGTCTCAGCTTTAAAACAGTAAAAGCTACAAATGAGCACACTAATGACTCTCCAAGCAAACGGGAGGTGTGAAAGGGAGGTTCGGAATGCTGGTGATGACATAAGGAGCAAGACTGCAAGAAACAGAAGCACAAATTGTTCAAGTCCAGCATCACTTGAAAAAGAATTATCATTGTGGTGGTGTGCAGCAATGCAATAAACTTAGCGCTGGATGAGTCTGTAGTAATTAATAACAAGAATAGCACTTCATATGCTCTTGCACCAGTGTTGCAACTTAGGAAAGTATAGCTATGTAAGTATATTTTTATTGTGTGGAAATAAAAGGGGAAGAAAAGCCTGTTGGACTGGCCATGGCCAGTCATGGAAGTTTGAGTTGTTTATGGTAAGAAGCTTAGCCACTCTCAATAACCAGTTTGCGATGCTCTGTTTCATACGTGCTTAGCTCAGGTCTAAAGGCCTGAAGCATTTCATTGTCTGCTTCAGATAAAAACAGGTGAATTTAGTGTTTTCTTGGAGAACTTCGCCTTATTGTTAGTAACTGAAGGTAAAACCTGCAGCTAAAGCTGAACTCTGAATTTTGCACCGCTTGAAAATAGGTGCAAATTTTATTGTATTGTATTCTGTTATGGGAAACAAGTGATCTTTATTTGCATCATTGGGCAACATTGAAGTGAGGCACTCGTAAATATGTGACAGATTTTTAGCATGAAGTATTATGTACTGTTTTTGCTTTTAATGTTTCAGACCATTCAAAAATGTGACAGAGTACGATGGGCAAGATGCTTGTGGCTCCAATAGCTGGAACATGGTTGATGTTGACCTTCCACCGAACAAAGAGAACAATCCTGGAATTCTCCTGCAGGGACTGAAACCTTGGACTCAATACGCCATTTATGTCAAGGCTGTTACCCTCACAATGATGGAAAACCATCACATTCATGGAGCAAAAAGTGAAATTGTATATATCCGAACCAATGCTGCAGGTGAGATGCTGGGCTCTTGGGTAAGAGGTTGATAACGCTGTGGGTATGGTCATTATAGTAATAGAATTATTGTGCAAGTTCTGTTGTTAATACAGATTGAATTTATGTGCAGATGACATGTATGATGATAGAAAGCTTTCAGTAATTTTGAAAGCATCAGATTTCATGGTTGTCCAGACAGTTCTTTCACTGAGAACTCCAGAAGTTTTTTGGAGTTAAGATTTCAGACTTTTTTCCTTTGGTGAATGTTAAATTTAAGTACAACTGCTTGTGGTTGCAGTTGAACCCTTAATAGCAATTGTTCGTGGGGCAGCAGTAGGACATCTTCTCTTTGACATAGGATAGTGTTCTTTCCTGCAGCATAGAAATGGATTGGGATTCTCTTTGCTTGCATTAGAATACATTGTAGAGTGCTCTAGATTTAAGTAAGTTTTCTGGTTTTCCTCTCCAGTGCCATCCATTCCCTTAGATGTTATTTCAGCATCCAATTCCTCATCCCAGCTGATCGTGAAATGGAATCCTCCCTCTCTTCCCAATGGTAACCTCTCATACTACATCGTACGATGGCAGCAGCAACCTCAGGACAGTTACCTTTACAGACACAATTATTGCTCCAAAGGTAGGAAAACAAAACGTGGTTGTGTTGAAATGCCTCTGACTCTTACCTGCCAGTTCACTTGATTGACAAGAGCTAAAGCCTATGCCCTGCTTCACAACTAGAAGGGAATGGCTAAACATGGATTGTTGCTATATTTATAATAGGGAGAGAGAAGAAACAATCTGTTTCTGTTCTTTTCTTCCAAGATAAAGTCCCAATTCGAAGATATGCTGATGGGACCATTGATACAGAAGAAGCTACTGAACCCACCAAGCCAGAGGGCTGTGGGGGAGAAAAAGGACCTTGTTGTGCTTGTCCCAAGACGGAGGCAGAAAAGCAAGCTGAGAAGGAGGAAGCAGAGTACCGCAAAGTCTTTGAGAACTTCCTTCACAACTCCATCTTTGTCCCCAGGTAATGGGTTTTGGACACTTTCTCTTGAACTAATAGTCCAATTTTTTAACGTTTCCCAGAGCTGAGGGCTCCTGGACATGAAAACATACATAGATAACATCTGAAACACATAAACATTGCCTTTTGTATGAGACAGTCCGCAGCCTTTCTTTGCAGTTTCTCTTATTCACTAATTTTCATCTCTTTCTCTCTCAATTTTAGCTAATAGTGAGGGTTCTTACCTATATTGTTCAAGGGCTTGAGTGATGGTTTCTTTTCAGAGTCAAGAGTCACTTGAGGAGCTATTTCTCTAAAAGGGTTTCAGAGATGAGCAACATGTGGCAGACAAAGGGTTTCGGATGTGATCTTTCTCTCAATAGCCATTTAAGTGCTTGTGTTCCCAATCTGAAGATTTATTTGCCTTTGCAACTGAGGGCATCGTCACCTCGCAGCATTGAAACTCGTCTTCGTTTCGCGCTGCACTAATTGCAAAGGGCATATTGGTTTCCTGGCTCCGTGCTGCAGAGAAGTATTAAATATGCCCACTCTTCCATGATAAACACTACCCACACATTAAGTGGAGTAGTAACGATTTTATGTTGCTACATAGAATAGATACTACATAGAATTAATTGGTGATTTTGATCCTGGAGTTTCCAATTTATCTTTCGTGTAAGCTGTTCCTACTTCAGATAATTGGATCCTGGGTCCTAGCTCGCAGTGTATAGCTGTTACATTGCAGTCTATAAGCAATCAGATTTCAATCATGCATGTTATCTCATTGGCTCTGTTGGCAGGTCCAAGTTTATGGTGAATTCCTGTGTTTGAGAACTCCAAACTGTGATGTGGTTCCTCACTAAAACTGGTTTATATCAGTCTTCATTGCCATTTTTTGGACATGTATTCATGGATGTGTTGGATTGACTTGTGTCCTGGGTTCAGCAGTAGCGGTCGTTTTTCTCCTTCTTAATAGCTGGTGCAGTGCAGTGTTTGGTATTGGGACTGTGATAAGTGCAGAGCTTTATAGCTTCTTCCAAAAACTGAGAAACTAAATACTGCCTCTCTGTAGAAGTGCTAAGTGTTGTATCTGAGCTGAGCCTGAGTCACATTTGTGGTTGAATTTGTGCAGTGTTTCCTTACTAATGATGAGAACCAGCAGCAAAGGTGAGCTACAGAGAAGCAACAGCCCCCACGACTGGCCAGGATACGATCCTGAGCACTGTCACCTCTTCTAAATGTAATCTGATTCTGGGCTTTCTGAACTAGCACAATAAGGAGTTTTGAAAGGCAGGTGTCAGGTCTGAACTACTCCAAAGCCTATCGCAGAGGAAGCTTTTTATTTCACCAAAGCTTTGTCATTTCAGGAAGAATTCCCTGTGAGGGAGCTGAGGCGCTGGCTCAGGGTGCCCAGGGAAGCTGTGGCTGCCCCATCGCTGGCAGTGTTCAAGGCCAGGTTGGACAGGGCTCGGAGCAACCTTCTCTAGTGGAAGGCATCCCTGCCCATGGCAGGAGGTTGGAACCAGATGAGATTTAAGGTCCTTCCCAACCCAAACCATTCTAGGATTAAAATGTGTTATCTTCTCCCAACGGAGGCTTGCAGGTCGTTGAACTCGGTAACAAATGAGCTGACCAGTTCACAAAGCATTTCCTGAAAGTTTGTCTGTTTCCCTTGTATTTTTGCTTCTTAACTTACTGCCATTAGGGTGTGTTTTGTTACAGCAAGGGCAGATGAAGTACATCAGTCACATAGCTGCATAGCCGAGCAACTTGAAAGAGACTGTATGTCAGGGAAATTAAAGATTATGAGCTAGTGAGATGTCTCCATTGGACAAATCTAAGCAGCTTTTTACTTGATGGCAGTTTTTTTCCCCCTTTCCCAAAGGAGAAGTTAATTAATGTGTTAATGTAAGTCTCAACAGTAGTATTTGTTTCCAGTGTTCTGCCTGTCCCCAGGATGTTGTGAAAGAGATCTAGCATGTAATACAGCATGAGAATATTTGACTGGGTGGTTTTAAGCTTGCTGATCTGATCTTGTCTGCACTTCTGGATGACCCCATGTGTGTTACTGCAGTCGTGAGGTAGATTTCAAACATTAGGTCTCCGCTTAATCTTGAACAGACACAACCACAGGAGGATGAGTGATTCTTCTTCCAAGTTTCTTGGTTCCCCAATGAGCAGGATGAGATGGGCTCTGTGTGTAGTAGAAGGTATCTGAGAAGTAGCACTAAAATTGCCGTGAGGTATGAGAGGAGTTAGCTGTTATGTTGCATGACCTTCAAATTTTTCCTGCTCTTCTTAATTTCTTGCTTTAATCTTTTATAGTGTTATTTTTTCTCTTGTATTTCTCTTCCTTCCTCTCCTGTAACAGATTAGATGAATTTTCATGTTTTTATCTCTGGGCTTGTCGTTACTTCCTTGGATGAGTGTTTTAGTCTTTATCTGTGCCTCTCACAAAAACAGGAAGCTGCTTGACCATAAAGCAATGTTGTCAAAACTCTTGATGTTCTAATCATGTTTGCCTTGTGGCTATCCTGCAGGTCTTTTTCTCTTCCTCATATGATGCTACTTTTACCAACAAGTTTTGTGTTATTTTCTCTTTTTTCCCCCAAATGCAAGGTAGGACTGTACATCCCCCCAGATACCACCAAAGAGTTGAAACTTCATGAATCCCAATGACAGGCCAGGTCATGCCTTTTGGGTTGTTGTATTGGCGCGTGCTTTTGTGGCTGGTTGAAAAGGAACTTCCTATTTTCACTGCTTTTATCACAAAATCTGTGCGGATGTTGATCAGTTCTGTCCTAAGCATCCCATAGCAGTTCTAAAGTTTGTTCTTTCTACTGAATTAAAGCAGTAAATGAATACTCATCCTAAGCAAGGTGAATGGGTTTAGTAACTTCTGTAAGTTCCGTTGTGGAGGAGGCACAGGTGCTTACATGTCCTGTGGAATTCCCCCATACTCCACTGACAAATGAAGACATTTTCTTGTATGTTGCTTAAAAGAATTTCCTGGTAGCTTAGGACGTCTTTTCCTTGTGTTGGTTTATTTCTGTGCTGTGGTTTACATAGCACTGGAGAGTGTCAAAGCGACTGCTCGAGACATAGTAAAGGGATTTGGAAAATGTTGTAGTGAACTCCTAAAAAAGAAGAAGAAAAAAAAACTACTTAAAATTTCATCCAACCTCTGCCAGAAGATTTCAAACCCAAGTCAGCCTGGGTTTGGCTCTCTCTGCAGCATGCTGTTCTGTGGCTGACTGTACTGAGACAGTATATTTGACAGTGATTTGACTTCTCCTGTTGAGTCATCTTTCTTCCTGTTGGGTGTTTGAGGGGGCTCTTGTGTGCCTGGTTTGTAAATGGGCCCCTCACAGGAAGTGTGTTAGCCCTCACTTTGTCCTTGATAACAGTTGCACTGGCTAGGTATTCAATGAGCTCTGGCAAAGAGGTTCAGATGAGGTAGGATTGAAGCCAAAACTGGTTTTGTAGTGCTGCTCCTCCTCCGTTCTTCTGTAACTCCCCCCGTTCATTGCTGTCCAGGCATGAGCAGTCCTGCAAGCTTCAGAAACAAGGATAGCAGGAGCTGGGACAGCCAGTGTGCCCCAAGTAGTTAGTGCTTCTCTGGAGAGCAAGCTGGGGTCTGACACAAGGCCAAGTGGCAGGTCTAACCTGTGGCAGTCGTGTGGGTTTGCTAATACCATCTGAATGTTTGTAAGAGTACTGTCATGTTGACCCTTTCACCAGTACTCAGGTGTGTCCACTGCAGTGGCTTCTTAGACTGGAGAAATTAGCGGTGCTGCTGTAGATGGTCAGGTTTGTAACTCTGCATAAATTTGATACAGGTGCCTGTAAGGCAAAGCAGAGTTGCTCTTCGCTATACACAGCATTAGTGCTGTGCTTTCATACAGGAGTATTGTTTCTTTGCTGAGCTTCTATTTGGGTGACAAAAATAGATACACAAATTACCGCACATGAATGGTGGTTAACACTCATGGTCTTCAGCTACTTTCCTGGTTTCTTCTCTCAGTGCACTGCATTCAGATATCTGTCATTTCTTTACAACTGAAACAAAAGTTAAGCCTACTGAGAGCTGACTTTGCTAATGCAGCAAGCTCCAAAACACTTTCTGCACCTTTTGTGCCTTTAACATCTGATTTTTATTTGAAGCATCAACATTGCTGTCACTAAATACAAACCTAGGATACTTACTGAATAACAGTGAAGCCATTTTTGCTGTGCAGTTTGTTGTGTGAGGTCAGAAGTTTGCCTGCTCGTCTTGAGGTGCCGTGTGAGCTTCAGAGTTCTGGTTGGTGTCTGACCAAAGCAGAAAGAGATTATGTTCCAGTTAAGAGAAACCTTTCATCTTGTTTTGCAGTTTTCTTTATTTAGCTTTTTTAATAGCAGTTACCTGTTTTATTGGGGTTTTTTGCACTGTTTTCCTGGAGCTGGAATAAAAATGGATTTTCTCTAAAGAGACCTTTCCTCAACCTGTTTATTCCACAGACCCGATCGGAAGCGGAGGGACGTGTTCCGAATCGCAAATGCCACTTTGGCCACTCGGAACAGGAACGCCACTGGGCCAGATCACTTCACCAATGTTTCTGATGCAGAGGAGAGTGAAGTGGAATACCCCTTCTTTGAGACCAAAGTGGATGGCAAGGAGAGAACTGTCATCTCCCATCTCCAGCCTTTTACTCTTTACCGCATTGATATTCACAGCTGCAACCATGAAGCTGACACACTTGGTTGTAGCGCTTCCAACTTTGTCTTTGCAAGAACCATGCCTTCAGGTATGCTCTCACCAGTGCACAGCTTTGATGTATTTTATGGGGAGAGATCAACCTCAGGAGGGACAAACTCTCCAAAATAAGGTAGAAGAACACTGGGATATAATAAAGAAATTCTATGTGAGAAAAGAAATTGGATCTGTGTACAACTTTGCTGCAGTAGTTTAATGTCCTTGACTGGTGTCTTGTGTGTCCAGTGATCTGGACAAAGGTAGAAGTACGTGCATTGACTAATGAGATAATTATGAGAGAGTTTCCCAGATTAGGTGAGACCCACAGACATGGTGGTTGAAAGGCTTCATTCTTCAGTTCCCAGCATGCTGACTGAAGACAGGGGAATGTTTCTCTGCCATGGTTTAGTTTTGCTGTGTTCACTCTGAACTGTTTGCAGATGTTAAAGAGTTTTGCTGGTGGGAATGTTTGCCAAATGTTTCTCCTGTGACAGAATGACCATGCGTTTGTCCAGCCTGGAAAGAGAAGCACTGTATTGCTTTGTGCCCATCCAGAGTGCTTCAAATGGGAAGCATTGAATGCTGTACTCGTGTTTGGGACTTTTACAGATTGTACTTCTTCTTGAAAGAATAGAGATGATTTTAGCGTAAGCTCATATGCATCCAGCAAAGAGCTTCTGAATCCAGCAGATGTCTGGGAATATTTGATGCAGAATGAGAGCAATTTTGTTTTGTTTCTGGAAGAAAGGCTGTCATAATCCAGATCCAGCTGTGTCAGTAAAAAGGCAAAAAGTATTGCTTATTTCAAGGAAATAAGGAAATCTGTGAGATCAGGGAAAAGGAAATAAGTGTTCCCAGATTTTTTGCACATGGCTCTGAAAATTGAAGGCTAAATAATTCTGTTTTCTTCTTCTAAACCTAACAACTGTATTGTTGAATTAAGTGGTCTTTTTTTCTTTGACTGAAATGGTCTTCATATTCCTGTTCCTGTGGGAACAGCTACCTGCAAGCTTCCAGTGGAAAGTCTAGAAGGAAAAATCAGATGCTGATAAACAGGTTTCTGGGCACACACAGCACAGTGACTAAGGCAGAGGCTGTTCCTGGTGGAGTTGTATACACTGTGCTGTGTTTCTGGCAACCAGCAGTTCAGACTGCTGATCTCTCCCTGATCAATGCATTTTGTTCTCTGGATCTCTGAATAGCACTTACTGCAGTGCTTTGATACCTAAAGAATAGTTTGAGCCTTTTGTTTTCCTCAACTGTTGCATAAGTTTCAGTAATAGGTGTCCTTCTCACATCACTTGTAAATATTTTACAGAGGGTGCAGATAACATTCCAGGAACGGTAGCATGGGAAGCAAAAGAAGAAAATACCGTCTACCTGAAGTGGTTGGAGCCTGCAAATCCCAATGGGCTGATACTAATGTATGAAATCAAGTATGGGCAACACGGAGAGGTGAGGATTTGACATTTCTTCGAGAGTTTCTGCTGGTAACTCATAATTCCTACACAAAATGGGATCTTTCTTAGCATGCTTCTGTGCAGTGCTGCAGATCACAGATAGAAATCATGGTTTCAAACCCCCAGCACCAGCCAGCATGTCATTCCCTCTTTTTGTTTGATAATTTGGAGTTCTGTATATCTTCTTAAGGTGTTTGGACAAAACCTGATCAGATGGAGCTTCTAGTTATCAAAATTAGCTTATCCTGCAGCTGTACTGTTTTCTTAAGAATGAAGGAATGTGAAGATATTAATACGAACTGTAAATTGTTTTTTAGGAGAAGCGAGAATGTGTTTCCAGGCAGGAATATAAGAAGCTTGGAGGAGCTAAACTAACCCACCTGAACCCTGGAAACTATTCTGCTAGAGTCCAGGCCACTTCGTTAGCTGGAAATGGGTCATGGACTGAGCCAGTCTCTTTCTATGTGCAACCCAAATGTAAGATGAATGTTCATTGACTGTGTCAAAATGGTCTTCCTAATAGTTGCTGTGGTTTACATATGTAATTTGGCATATGAGCCTCTGCCTGTACTCTGAACACTGCTCTTATTTGCTGATGCTGCTTTGGGAACTCTTCTCTGTTCCATGTTTTCTGCAAGTGTTGACAACCAGGAGGTGTATCTGAGGTGTGGTCTGTTTTCTAACACTCATTGTATTATATGTGTGAGAGATGCAACCAGCTGGTGGGTGTGCAGAACACACTGCTGTGGCTTCCTGTGATGTGCAGCTATGCTAAGAATGGGATGGCAGCCATAACAAAGTGTTTATTGTACGAAACCTGTAGCAATAAGGGAAACCTGCTTTTAGATGCAGAATAATTCAGGAAACTACGTTTGTTTGGATTTTTGGCTGGTACATTTTCATAGAACCATAGAATAGTCAGGGTTGGAAAGGACCCTAAGATCATCCAGTTCCAGCCTCCCTACCATGGGCAGGGACACCTCCCACTAAACCATGCCACCCAAGGCTCTGTCCAACCCGGCCTTGAACACCTCCAGCGATGG
>JANRGW010003340.1:3707-31552 GCA_024733675.1 Psilopsiagon aymara
TACATTTTATAATTCTTATATTGCCATGGTAAGATTTCCCAGGGCTTATCTTTCTGTGCCCTAAACTGTGGCCATAAATCCCATCAGAGAGGCTCTCAGCATCCCTGCCCCGTGTGTTGGAGGGAGCAAGTATGCCAATGGTGGAGAGGGAGTGGGATTTGAGGTCACTTCCTCCCATGCCTGTGGTGCAGGGGAAGAACAGAGATGCCTCAGTTTCCCTGAGTTCTGGTTTAAGGACGTTAGAAGTTTACATGTTATCAACTTAAGTTAAAATCAGCACCTCTGGCTATGGCAGAGGCTGTCCATGTCACATTTAGATTCACATTTAATTCCAGGTAGTCAAAAAACTGCACTTTCCCATGTAGGCTGAGATACAGAGGTCTCATGCTATCTGAAAGAGAGTTTCAGAGGAGCTGATTTTGGTGGCAGACATCACATCACCTTTTGCACCTGTACATTCGACTGTCCTTTTTTGGCCTTTTGGTAGAAAGTTCCTTTGTGGGGTCAGTTGCAAATCAGTTCTTGGAGGTAATCTCTGTGAAATAGAGCTCTTTGCATGGTGTATTTGTAAACTGGTTCAATTCGGTGGCCTGTTTTCTAGCACAGCTGCAGATTATGGCTTCAAAATATAAAATATTGGGCTTTTAAGTTATTCCTATATGACTTGTTTCCAATACGACACAAGTATTTGTGCAACCTCAGCGTGCACTGGCACAGGGAAATGTTCTGAATTCAGAACAAAAAGTAAAATAAAAACATCATTTTTGCCAGGTTTTTTTTAAGTCAGGCCAGCTGTTTGGTGTGACTTTGAACATGGCCCCATGTCCATTTGTAGATGGAACCAGCAGCAGGGAGAACTATTTCTAGTTGCTACTGGGGCTGGATGTTCAGTTCTCCAGAACTGTGTCCTCCCAAGCACAGTGGAGAGGGTGCCAGTCTGTGGCAGAAATACGGAGCCAGTGGTAAGGAGGGATTTCTCAAGTCTGTTTTACCACCAATGCAAAGATACTACAGAAGTGTACAAAAAAACTGGAGTGCACAGCTGTCCAGTATGATGGAATTGGTCTGATGTTTGGAGGCACATTCCATGCCCTCTCTCTGTGGTGCTGTTCAGGGTTCCAAGCACAGTTCAGCTCCACATTAATAATAATAATAATAACAATAACAGTAACAATTTATTGTAATATTTATTTAGTGCTACACAGATATTGAGAAAGTGAAGACAAATAGCTAAAGCCGTAAAGTTAATGCTTATAAATTAAAAGTACGTTAAATTGCAGCATGAGCACTTTCATCCATGAGTTTAAAGCAGCTCGGCTTATGTGCTGTAGTTCTAGAGATCTTTTTAATTCTCTGTAACTTTTTTTAGTACATTACTGGCATAGGTTACCAAATTATCTGAAGAAGGGACTAGAAGGGACTTGTTTTGATTTTTGTTCTGTGTCTGGATGTGACTTTCCCCAGCGAAGCCTTGGATCATTGCTGGGTTCGCATGGTCTACCACGACATAAATACTAAATGCACTATGAAACCTTTAACAGCTTAATGTTGGAATGAAGTGGAAACATGTCTCAGTCTTTTTTAAGTGCTTCACTTTCAGGGAAACAGAAATGCTATTTTTCTTTCTATTTAGAAAATACTCTTGCATTTATGCACTATGGCAATCAAATGTAATTTAAACAATCAGCTAGTAATATTACTGCTTCTTTTTCTTCTCTTTCTCCCTCTCCAGATCTCCGGAAGACTTTTGAACAGGAGCCCTTGGGGAAAGAAGTGTCCCTGGAGCAAGAGGTATTGCTCCAGTGCCGTCCCCCTGAAGGCATCCCAGTAGCGGAGGTGAGCAGTAACACTAGTGTCCTGGCACTTGGACATTCTAAGGTCTGATTGGTGGCTAATGGTGCAGTAATGGGGCATAGCATGATGAATGGGTGGTAATGGAGAGCTCACTGCTTGCTGGACAAGGTTGATCAGGAGCCGATTAATAGTTTTGGATTATAGTGCCTTGCTGGAAAGAGCTGCAGGCGGTTTGGTTTCAGTTTTCTCTTCCTCTTTAAAGATAGCGGCTATATCTGGCATCCAAAGGACACATAGCTTGTCGAGCATATCAGTGACAGCCTGCTATCTTTCCTTTTCCTGTTAAAGAAAAAACAAATCACTTATTCTGAGAGGCACCTTTCAATCATAGTATTTAATTTTTAGATTGCCAGATTGTATTTCTTTCCCGTGTTTATGCATGTGCTCATGTGTGCACCAGCCAACCAGCTTGGCAGAAGAGAGGATACGCTGTGGTCCAGTATGGGCTCCCAGGTGAAGCAGTAGGAGATGGGGGCAAGTAGAGGATGTATCTGCCTAATAATCCATCTTCAGGGGCTTATCTGTTTTTTCTCCTGGCTTTTAAGTAAACTCACAGTGGGTAGTCTGCCCCCCACCTGCAGGAGCAAGCCTACCCTTCATCAGAACCTGTGCCCACCAACAGCAGTGTGTGTCCCCATGAAACAGCAGCTTCCCTAAGTGCAATGGAGGCTCCAGCTTCAGACTCATTGCTCACAAGAAGAGGGTATCTGAGTCACAGGAGGCCTCTGAAATCCTAAATCTGCTGTGGCTCTTAAGAGAAAAATTGATCGTTAATGATGGTAATTCCCCGATCTGAATTCTCCTCGGTTTTCCTCCATCACGCTACAGAAAAAGCTGTTGCCAATTTGCATTAGGATAAGTTGAGACTGTCATGGCTAAGTAGCAAAGTGGTTGTCATTCAGTGCTGATGACTGATTTCTCAGAGGAGGTGAAGCTTAAGGTGTTACCTCCCCATCTTCCAAGTCTAGATTTAATAGGAATTGCAGAAACGTGCCCACAAACATCAGAAGGAATAATTAGTATGGAAGATTTTCCCCGTTTTCATGTTCCGTAGGCTGTTTTCTTTCCCTGTTAATACCCCCAAAACAGCAGAGACCATTTAGGTCTGCCAAGCCAGCTTCCTGACAACTGTAATAATAATCAGTTGGCTTTCCTCAGGAACTTAGCAGGAATTTTTTATTCTACTTTCTGATGCTTCTTTGCATCAAATCAACTTGCTGTTGTGCCATGACAGGCGTGTTTGCAGTGGGATATGTTGTTCAGGTAGTGCAGAATAGTACTGGGGAACTTCATTACCTTTGCTAGAAACAGAGATTGATGATGACGGATAGTTTGTTTGAATGCCGTGTTACAGGCTCCTCTGAAATTTCAGCAGCTAGTCTAGTTATTCCCTCATAAAAGTCTGTAATGCCCCATTGTGTGGCTGGGACTAAAACAGTATGGTTTGACATGCTGCGTGGAAGTGATCTCTGAAAAGACCCTCTGTGGGCTGCTCTCATAATAATTGCACTTTTCCCTGCCTTCTACTATTCTGGCTCACTCTGTCAATAGCTGAGATTCATGACTGTACATTAACTGGCTCTGAATCTTACTTGTACTGTGGTCAGGGCAGACACCAATTAACACTTGGCAAGTTCAGAAATCGTATACTCTCTGTCTGACATTCAAAAGAACTGTTCTCAGTTTTGGTTTTTTCCTCCTCTGACTTTTGAAGTCAGAAGGAGATCAAACACCCAGGTTGGACAGCCGCCTAATACAGCCTCTTTGTAGATTCTTTCCAGCACTATTAAAAGAACAAAGACCCGAACACTAATGAATATGAATACCTTAATGTGACACTTTATTACAGCCACTTGCTGAAGCTGGTAAGATAGATTTTAAAAAATGGGAAGATGAAAGGTAACTTGGTGGGTTGAAGGATTACATGATTATTTTAATTTAAAGATGAATGCGTTTTTTGTTTAAGACTTCGTTTATTTGTTCACAGAAGTTTCTGATATGATGGGACAGGTAACTAAGTAAGAAAGGACTTAGGAGAAGGCTGGCAGCAGGCTGAGACTATTTCCCATCTTGTTGAAAGACAACTTTGAGTGGGATAATGCATTGCTGCAGCTGTGAGCAGCATTTCTTAAATGCTTGTGTGCACGTTCCTCAGACTCTTCCTACTCTGGGCACTGTGTATTGTTTTGGGTTTTTTTCCACTTACTGGCCTCTGAAACAGTCATTGGATTTAGCACCCAAACAGAGGAAGAAAAGCTTATGCTGTGAAACTGCACAGCATACCCATTCAGTGTAGTGCAATGCTGGAGTCCAGAGTCCCAGCATTTTCCCCTTGCTTTTTCTCTTTGATTTTATTCTCCCCCTTCATTTTTTTTTTTTTTTTCCTGGTATTTCAAAGTGGTGGGAACAACCATGCTCAGAGATACATTCTGTCCTCTTTTCAGTAGCTGGGGAATTTAGTCTTATCATTCCCAGCATATTTAACTGCAATTAACTGTGTCAAGCTCTTACAGATCAATGCTAGAGCAGATCTTACTACTACTGAAAAGCTGAACCACATAACATCATACAGCTGCTCCAGAGGGCAAGAAGGACAAAGACAGAGATGGCAGGCAAAGCTTTTAAGGCAGCACTTTCCAGTCCCTCAGATCCACTAGGACATGACAAGCATTAGAGCAGGCTCAGATCACAGCCACTAGAAAAAAAGAAAAAGCCTAAGATCCAAATAGAAGAAGGTGTGTTAAAATACACCAGCCTGAAGTTGAATTGAAGTATGTCTTGCTTGTTCACTTGGGACAAAGTAAGGAACCAAAGGTTTGTTTGGTTTCTGGGAAAACCGGATCACCTGCTCTGCAGCCATATACCCCTGCCTACCATCCCTGACCACCATTGGTGCTAGCTGCACCATAGCATGCCTCACCACTCCCAATCTTATATATCAAGCTGAACCTACCTGCAGGTTCTGAAACACCTGGGTAAATGTTATGTCTTTTCCAGTGTATGGCCCCAGTAAGCAGCAGAAGGACTAATGCAGACACTGTTACACTAAGGTTTCCACACATAGCCAAGTGGTGAAGGGGCAAACTTACATATACCTACTATGGGCAAAAAAAAACCCAAACACAAAAAAACAACCAAAACCAAAAAGGAAGAGACATAAAACCAAACAATGCCCCTCCATAGCTCACTGTCTCCTGCTTTTTCTCGACAGGGAGAAATAGGGTAAGGAGGTGAGACAAGCAGTCTGACCCACCAGACTTGGTGGGAGCTGCCAGTGTTCAGTGGGAATCAGACAGCTCCCCAGCATCAATGGAACCATCCATTTCAATTCCACTCTTTACTCTGTATGCATGTTTTCAAACCTAACCTGAGAAGGCAGGAAGGATCCCACTCTGCAACACTCCAACAGTAATGGCAGAGTTATTAGCAATTAAACCCTTAGCTCATTTAATTTGTTCTTTGAAAGATGCCAGCATCATACTACACATGATAAAATACAGTTAAAGGCATGGAGTCAAATCAAGTTAGCTCATTGCAGTAGGTTATAGATCAAAACATAAATGAGATGTAGGATTGGTTAATATACCATAAGCTGCCAGACAAACTTTTGCATTGAAATGTGTGAATTGTGGCACCTTTAACAGGGGGATAATTACTTCTTTAATTATAATTGAGGTGTTTCACAGAGTAGTTTAAATTCAGTACAGGGTGTAATGTACAGTTTGGTGACCCAGTTGGATTTAAAACTGAATGTGATATTTATCTACATTCATGGCTTTAATTATGAACTAGAGCAAGGGGAAAAGCATCCCTGAGTCAAGAGGCAGAAGAGGGTATTTTGTCAAGTCAAGATGACTGTGAAACAGACTTCATTCAGCTGCTTTTGCCTGGGCGAAATCTGGTGGAAGCTGGGGACTTCTCCAAATAGGCAGCATCAGGTGGCTGCTCCATCTAATTGATTATTAATATGACTGCTGTTTGCATTATTTCATGAGAGCCACTTATGTTTTGCAGTGTTATCTCTTAATTGGGAGTTCATGTGTATGCATTGCCATGCAGGTGTGTGTCATCAAGACAGTGTTTTATATTCCCAACAGGAAGGTGAACTCTTAAGAGAAGCAAGTAGAGGAGCTCATGGCCACAAATGCTAATTAGCTGGGAAGTGACACTGTCCTTTGCAGTGCCTTGCAACTCCATATTATAATGGGAGGTTTTCTACAAAAGCATTGACATAAACCATGCTAGCTTATCTTCTCTACAGTTTGCTTTTTTTGTGTTGAAGATGGCTCTGTGATGCTGATTTAGCTAACACAAGATGCCTCCCTTCTTCAGGAAGTATTGAGAAAGAGCACCATTTTACCCGGTGTATTTTTTTCGAAGACCCACAGCGTGGAACACAGCTTTTAGCTGCATTTTTCGTGGAAGGTAGATAAGCATGGCTCCCAGCTTTCCCCTTACAGAAGAATCTCTAGGAAGTAGCTCATCCTGGAGATACTGTTCTGTAAACCTAAACAGGGAAAGTTCAGGTTAGATATCAGGAAGAAGTTCTTTACTGTGAGGGTGGTGAGGCACTGGAATGGGCTACCCAGGGAAGTTGTGGATGCTCCATCCCTGGCAGTGTTCAAGGCCGGGTTGGACAGAGCCTTAGGTGGCATGGTTTAGTGTGATGTGTCCCTGCCCATGGCAGAGGTGTTGAAACTAGGTGATCTGAAGGTCCTTTCCAACCCTAACTATTCTAAGATTCTATGATTCCATGATTAATCCATCAGGTCCTAATTTGGCAGCAACTGATTCTTGCTCCCTATAGCCAACAGGCCTTGAAGTGTGAGAGTTACCTCCATCAAGGCTTTTCAGAGCTCCCAGTTCTTATCAGCACCCTGAGTCACTCAGTGACAGCATTTGCCTTCATCAGTTCCTCTGGAAGTAACTGCAGATGCAGTGGTCACATTAGGCATGAAGACTCATGATGCTCCCATGTTTTAATGGAGGTATTTCCAAAGTGCAGTTTGCAGACAGCACGTCAGCTTCCATTCAAGTATTGTTTGATCAGGTTTTGCTGAGTTTTGTCGAGGAATTTACATGTGCTTCTAGAGCTGATACTTTTCTTTCATTAAAAAGTGTAACCTGAACAAAATCCTGTATGGGATTTAAAACTTTTAGGAGTGGTCTGTACAAGAACAGACACTTTGCAACATTCAGGAAAAAAAAGGAAAGGATCTCTCCTCAGGGACTGCACAGTCACTCATCAGTATCACAGTATCCTGTTCCTTTACTGAATGTAATGATCCTGGAGAGGATATAGTTCTGTGCTGTGAAGAATGGGATTTCTCTATCCCTCCAACTAAAGAACCACAGTCATCACATTGGTAACTCATTTAAAGCTATTTCCAAACAGGCCCCTCCCCATTACTTCTGGGAGTGGGGAATCCACACGCCCGCATGGTGCCAAAAGTGCCAACTAGTACACATGAGCCATGAGACATTCAGTTCAAGCCCCTTTTTCAGGTGGGAAAGGAAGCCCAGCAACTCCTAGTGGCCAGATGGCAGCCTCCATGGGTTTTGATTAATAGTGCCATGATCTCTATTTGAATTTGAGACCTAAGAAATGAAGCTCTCCATCTGCTGCTACCAGTCCACCTTGGCCTTTGAAGTATATTCTGTGAGGCTGAACTTGCCTGTTCTGTATAAAGCAAAGCTGTAATAGGGCCAGAGACATCCAGCAGCTGTACATACTCCCTATGTAGATTTTAGTACTCAAACAGAAAGCTGGATATATGTGCAATTAAGGAAGTGTTTCCACAGCAGGAACACAAATTCCCCTTATTGGCAGCAGAAGCACGATAGCAACAACTGAACAAAATGTCATGGTGGTTTCATTTGCCATCTCATTCTCAATGTGTGTTTTGCAGTCTCTGATAGCTGTAATTTCAGCCTCTTTGGAGACCACCTTTTTTTTTTTTCTTTTAACCTTAAATGGGTGTGAAATCTATTTCAAGCAAGTAATATAGAACAGAGGACAGCATCCTCTTCAGCATGCAGTCACTGGGATGAAAGTGTACATTTGAAACCAAATCCCAAAATCAAATAACATTCTTCAAAGAGGCACTCGAGTCTCAAGGTACCTGAAATAGCTGCTGGCTAAATAACCTGTATGAAAGCTGCTAAAGTTTTCTCAGTTTTACTCATGTGTCTTGTACTGTGCCCAACTCCGTAGTTAGCTTCACAAGTGTTTCGTTCTTACTGGCATGTGTATATGTGCCCTTACTATCAATATGCAACGGGGTGCGTGTCTGTTGTTACAATTCAGGGGAAGCGGGAGAGCTGTGATTCCCCTGTGGCTGTTGGAGGTGATGCAAGCTCAGCGGTGCCACCGTGACCTGTCAGCACAGCTGTATCGGACCCCAGCAGCAATGCTGGCTCAGTGGGAGACCAGATGGAAAGTGATCCTGCAGTGTCAGCCAGGCACGGGGAAGGCACAGTGTGCAATAGTCTCAGCTCCTAATCCTAAATAGTCACACCTCCAGAATCCTAAATTGGCTTCTTTCAATTTAAATCTCTTACTGCTCCCAGCTGTTTGCATCTTACTTCTGGAGAATTGCACCAGAGGGCTTTGCCTGTGTCTAGAGGGTAGAAGACTTGATGGTTTTGGCGGGTGCTTCCCACTCTGAAGATGACTATAGGGCAGGTTGGTGTGGAGAAGGGAATGAGAGACCAGGATCCAGAACTCACACCCTGCTGACTTTCCTCTTGAGATTGTGGAGGTGTAAGGAGCAAGTGGAAGATTGTGGAGGTGTAAGAAGCAAGAAGAAGGGGAGGATCTAGATGAGTTCGTATCCCTTTTTCCATTCTTACGCTTCTTTTGGAACAGATGTGCTTCTGCTCTACCGGTTTCAAAACCATCATTCATATGCAAGCGTGCCAAGAGATTTAAGTGTCTAGTAATGCTGGTAACTTGGTATGGCTAAATTTGTGTCAGCAATTAGCTTCCATAATAGGTTTTCCTGTGTGTGTAATCACTTGTGTGATTTATGTTCCCTGTATTCATTTAGTCTGCACAGAAGCCTAGCCTGGCTTTGCAAGTCTTGGTCTCTGCGTGTGCTGCCTTATTTCAGGCTGCTGCTGGAATCACCCTGCAGCAGCACAGGTCTGGCTGCAGCTCCGAAGTATAGCTGAGGTGGTGATTGCAGGTTTTCTTTTCTTGCTTGATGGTCTTGCTTTTCATGTTGGGTGGCATGTGGCAGGTTCCCTCTGTTAATTAGAACAAATGTGCCAATTATGTTAATGTATCTCCCGATACCAATCAGCGAATAATTAGAGCCAATGCGTCTGTCTCTCACTGGGGAGTGGGATGACAGAAAAGATGCTACAAGGTGTGTTGCTCTAAATTACAGCCGCCTTGGATGTGCACTTCCTCAGCTGGTGGTAGGGGCAGCTCAGTCTCATGGCACGCTTGCCAGCCGTTAGCAGCACTGGACATGCAGACCCAGCAGAGATGGCAGGAGCTGTGTGTCTCACTGCTCTGCAAATTGCATCCAGAGCACTAAGGAGCTCTGACTGAAAGGTACCTGACTTCAGATCCTTTTCAGCTTCTCAGCATCTGCAGTTGCTGGGAGTCAGGGTTTCATTCACCACACTCACACCTTTACAGAGAGGCCTTCTCTTCCTAGTCAGGAAATATATGCAAACATAAAGCAAAACTACCTTCTTGAGTGGAAAACTAAAAAAAGAAATGTGGATTTCATGTCTGCTTTGTTTTTGGGACTGGTATGTAAGAAAGAACAGTTGCACATTGTTGTAATCTTCCATAGCTGTCATCCCCATGCAACTTACCCCATCCTGCATGCCAGTAGTTGCCAATTAAATGATTTCTGTTATTATAAGGAAAAACTTATGCCCAGGCTTTTTCTACATAGATACCCAACCATTTATACATTTACTAATAACAGTTGGAGGGATGTTCCTGATTTAATTGGATAAATGGAGCTGGGTATCTGTTCAAGAATCTCCGTGACTATAGCCAGTAAATACACATCCTCGATATTTAGGCAAAAGCAAACATCTACTTTAGAAATGTCTTCTCCAGGGGTATTAAAAATGGACCCATGAGGGTGTGATTTGGTATGATTCTGAAGACGGCCTCCTGGTGCAGCTTGAAATGCCCTTGGGTATCCTGCTGCCCCTCTGGTCGCTTGGCCAGAGGTGTGCAGATCTCTGACACAGATGTGCCTGGTGCCTCAACTGGCAGCCTTGTTGTGAGCACAGTGGTTTCCCCAGGGCACCAGTCACTGTTATTCAGGCTGCTGAATTAAATTCAGGATAAGTTTCAGCATTGACTGGATTAACAGCCTACTTCAAGTGAGGGGGCGTGCCTTGGGGAATGACATGGCATCAAAAGAGATCCTTGCTTTTAACTTCTGTAATAACAGTTTGCATACTTGTCATTCATAAATCACACTGTCTCCTTCTGCATTGTTCTCTTCTCTTTTGTATTTGATGCCTGATCTCTTCCTACTTACACGACAGAACAACTCTGCTCCCACCTGTTCTGGCTACCTCAAAAAATAAACCTGAAGTTTGGAGGCGCTGAGCACTGCGGTCACCTGCACCAGAAAAATGAAAAAGAGGCTAAAGACATAAAATAAGTTACCATCAAAAGTCTCATTTGCATGTTGTAGTGGGTTTAACTAGTTACCATTTCTGCGAGGACTGAGGGAGAAAACACAATCACCTGGGGGGGAGGGGTGTGCTCTTTTTTGTGTTGCTCTATTGATGGCTAAAACATGTATGACAGGAGAATCCTGCCTCTTGTCAAATCATCCATCAGTTCCTCCCTTCAGATTTGATGACATTATCATTTGCTACATGAACAGACTCGTGGCATCACAAAAACCTGGATGCCAGAAGATTGAAGTAGGTATATTTAAGAGGTACCTTGTAAAAGAGATGGCGTTTAGACAAGCACATAAAGTACTGATGTACTGGCAAAACAGGGTTTTCAGAAAATAAGACATCCTGTCCTTCTGCAACAAAACTTAATGTTTTGTTGTTAGCAAATTCAGCGAGCCAGTAGGTGAAAAGGATCTTTTTCCTAAGAGATTTGGTGAAGAGCCAAAGGCAGTAGGCTGAATTACACAGGATACCTTCGGGTTTTTTCTGGTATTGGCAACTTATGCTTTCATATCATCTTCAGTGTTTTTGCAGGGATAACAGGGAATTTAATGTTCGTAGCTTTAATTTTGCCTAATCAGCTGAGACCCAGGCTGAACAGGCATATATTTAGGTTTGTGGTAAGAGAAAGGGTTTCAGAGTACTGGAAAAACTTTGTCCTTGAGCATGTAGCCTTGCATAGTGATGGGGGATTCTAGAGTATACGCTTGAATTGACATACCAAAAACATTTTGGGCTGAGCCTTAGACCATGTAGACTATAGACCTGCCCTCACTGACATCCTGATGTTCTGTATGTGCAGAGCACAGGAAAATCCCTGGTGGATTTGGATGGCAGTCATACACAGCTGTGGCAGTGCACGTAGCATCTTTTAGACTCCTGACACAAGTCTGTATTCCATCCAAGATCTAAATTATGGTATTAAAACTGAAGAAACATATTTTGGTTGTGTGAGAGGCAGAGGTTAAGTGATAGCTTACCGCTGGTGGAGAGGTAAGCTCCTATCTTGTTTTTCATTCTGGGATGCATGCAGACTTGACTTGCAGGTGAATGAGCTAAATATTGTCATTGACAGAACAGTAATCTGTCTTGATTATATCCAGTACCTATTAGGATTCAAGAAAGAAGAAAGGATGATTTTAGTCATACTGGCAAGAGAAAAAAGGTTATTGACTAAGCTTGTATTTTCCATGGTACAACATGTATGTCCGAGCAGAACCACCCACAGCCTCCAAAGTTTTGTCTTTTTTCTTCTTTCCCTGTTCCTTGAGACACACATATCCATTTCTACTGTGCATTTTGCACCACTGATTTTAATCTATACAGTATCAATAGTTGTGAGGCTACCACATACTGCAGTGATCTGCTGTAGGAGAAGAGGGTTTAAATCAAGTCTTCCTCAGGGCAGGGGCTTTACATTCACTAGGGTGTGCATCTTTGGAAACAGCTCACACCTGATGCTCATCCAGCCAAATCCGGTTAGGGGAGCTGGAGCTGCTTAAAGTAGGGCTAAAGATGAGCTATAGGCAATCTGAACTCAAGCCCACGTCTGTCAGTGCCTGTCTTGCAACATTGGACTGGGATGAATTAACCTACTGTGTTTAACACCAGCAGAGGCTGTTGTTTTTCTCCCCATGAGCTGGGGCAGTCTCTGTGTCTCTCTTAGGTGGGGAGCAGCTTCCCTGTTGGTTTTGGGGTATGTCAATGCTTGTGCAGTTCCTCAAATGCCTTTGGAAAAGATGGGTTTTGTGAGAGCAGGTCTTGGCAGTTAGCACCTTGCAGGTCCTGAGGGTTGATTGTGTTTGTGTTTTTCTTCCTTTAATTAAATCCTGGGCACAAGCCGAAGTGATCCAGTGACACAGAGGCCCAGCTTTGATCCGTCCAGGGCCCCAGTCCTGTCTTTCAGAGCACACTCGGTGCAAATGAAAACAAGCTACTAGAGTTGCAGCCAAGTTACATTAGAGTGGCTTGCAGCAGTCAGCTGGGACTTAATAGGCTGTTTCTTTAGGAAGGCAATAAAGAGAACATTGTCTAGATTAAAAATCACATATGAAAATATTTTTCTGTGTAACCAAGGAAATTACGCTTTATTAAAATAAAATATAGCTTACATCAAGGAAAGGGAAAAAATAAGCGCTGATGCAGTCCTTGTGATTCCCCTTTTCCTTGGTAACTGTCTCTATTTTGTTTAATCCTGATTGCAGCAAAACAGCAACATGCATGTACATGTGAATTTAAAAACATTAGTGTGTTTGTGATTTACTGTGTTACTTAGGTATTGCTGTGACCTACTGCAGTATAGAGCCTCATTGTGTTAGACCAGGGCAGGTACATGCAAGGTTACTGCGTTATTAACTGCCTAATTAGACAAATCATGCAAAAGAGTGGGTGAGCTCTGCTGGTTTAGCATTTCAGATGTTGTAAGGGAATTTTCTATTTGTAGATACAGTCCTAAGATACCTCCTCCTCCTTATCCCTTGCCTCAGACTCTGAAAGCATAGATCAGCTATTTGTCTCTGCACAGTAGCTGTCAGCCTTTGAAAATGCATTGATATTTTCAAGACAAGGCGAGACAGCTGTTGTGCTGATGGTGCATGAAGGGTGGTCTCCCACATTGCTTCTGTGGTGGTTTATATCAGTTGTAAGTGTGCATCAGGTGAGTCCTTCATGATGTGCCTTACCTCTTAGTGCTTTCTGGGGTGAGCAGTGTAATCACAGATACTGTTGCCTTTGCCATGTGACCTGGTACTCACTCAGTGCCTCTGGTCCTTTGAAACCCCAAGGTGGAGTGGCTGAAGAATGAAGAGGTGATTGATCCTGTGGAAGACCGAAATTTTTACATCACCATTGATCACAACCTGATCATCAAGCAAGCCCGGCTTTCTGACACTGCCAATTACACTTGCGTTGCCAAAAACATTGTGGCCAAAAGGAAAAGCACCACAGCGACTGTGATTGTCTATGGTAAGTGATGCCTTGTCCCACTGCACTGGATGGACGTGCGCTCAAAGTCAGAGGTGGGGAAGGAAAGGGGTGGAGAATGCCTGTGTGTCACTCCTACTGTGGTCATTGTTCAGCTTGTGCTGCCTGTTGACTGCACCCACATGCAGGGACTGCAGTCAGGGTTTATTACTGAAAGCATGCAGAAGTACAGGTCTGATAGTTTGGCTTATTGGTGACAGGCAGTGGCATTAAAGGAGGAACAGACATCTACACAAACAGCCAGTGCCTCACTGAAGAGAAGGCACTTGCTCCCTTGCCAAAACACATATCAGATGGATGCAGCAAGGAGCCATTAGGGCATTTCCTCCAGCATGAATGTCCAAGGCATTTCTTTCTGCCAGCAAATTTATGTTCTTAGTGATGCTTTTCATAAATAAGAGTAAAACTGAAAGGAATTTTGCCCCTGCTTCAGAGTATGTTTTGTTACGAGTTGCCAAAAATAAGTTTAATTAATGAGATACAAGTAGATGGAAGATTCTGGTGAGCTCTGACACTCTTACCAACATTTGGAAGCACAAAATAGCAAAATATTCTGGGACTGCAGCTCATAGGCTGCAGTCAGCACAACCTAGCTTAAAATTAAACATCATGGGAATAGAAAGCATGGGATAACGTTATTCTGTGTCTGCATCCATGGTCATGGTATAATATTGAGGCTGCCCGTGCTTTGGCTGTGGAGGGGCTGGATAAGATGCCCTTCTGGGGACTCTAACAGGCTGTGTTGCACTGCAGCTCTGCCTCACCAGTCTGACTGAGCCTTTGACCCTGCAGAGCTACTGCCCCGATGCATCCCAGGCAGGGGCATCCACCAGAACAAAACCCTGCTCCAACGATGTGCCAGCTGACTGTCCTGGTGTTCTTTACAATCAGCTTAATTATAGGATAGACAAGTAGGAAAAAAAATGCCTATGATTATCCCTAATATTCATTTCATATTCAGGGTAGCAGTTAGATTTAATTGTAAGCAGTTGCTTCCCCGAAGTTACAATGAGGGCCTTTTAGTTCAGTTTTTATAGAAAACTGACTGAATTGAGTTGATTAGCAGTGTTTGTGATATTGAAGGGTGGACCATGCAAGAGCGCTGTGTTTTGTAACTGCAATGAATGCAGAAGATGTAGGCAACTCTTCCTCATACATATACAGCATGTTTTTCAACAGTGCTGTCAAGAGACATATGCAGGGGTGCAGCCATATTTAAGAGTTTTGCTATCAGAACTTCCTATGGGTTGTGTCATATCACAAACATTTGAGTTTAGGGAATCTGAGCAGTTAGTATGTTACCCATACCCTGGTGATGACATTATTGCATAGAGCAGCACAGCTCCTTCTTCATCCATCCATCCTAGAAACTGGGGTAGATGAAAAAGTGTGTCAACACGTATGTATTCCCAGATACGTATCTTCCCAAAGTCCAATCACGAAAATGCCTTTAGTGTGAGATTATTCTGATCAGCTTAAATATCTGTTATAGAAGTGCTGTCACATTCACATGCAGCAGCTATGTCCACAGAGGGGTGAGTGAAGTTGTCCTCGCATCCTGAAATTCCCTTCTGGAAAGAAAGGGAAAGAAAATTATCTATTTCTAACCAAAGCACGGGGGTCTTTCAGCTTGCATAGACAATGGGTACATCCAAGAACAATCTGGAGTGCAGGTTATCTCCCTTTGGAAAACGATGCAGCTTTCATAGCACAGGCTTCTGGCTAGCAGAGCTGTGAGTGCTCTCTGAATCTGCAGGGATTTTGGCTATACACATGCTACCAGGTGCTTAATGCTTGTTCAGTCTGGTTTTCAGGAGAACGCAGGTCACCTGACAGACCTAGTAGTCATCAAATGGTGTTTATTTTTCATTCAGCATCAGCATTTCTTCAACTGTACAATGACTTCTGGCATGCTGTATATTTGATACATTGGAGACATGGGTTTGTGTCTCTTCAGGGTTGCTTCTAATGCTCTTCCCAGCCATCACTTGTGACTGCTGTTGGAGGCAGCATGGCACAGAGCCAGAGGTACCTTTGGGCTGACAGGATGGCTTTCTTGCGTGACCATACTCTTTCTGTCTTGCTTTTCAGTCAACGGAGGCTGGTCTACCTGGACTGAGTGGTCAGTGTGCAACAGCCGATGTGGGAGAGGCTTTCAGAAGCGTACAAGGACCTGCACCAATCCTGCCCCGCTCAACGGCGGTGCCTTCTGTGACGGACAGAGTGTTCAGAAAATAGCTTGCACCACTCTCTGCCCAGGTTCAGTATGAAGAGTACACAGCCTAGATGATTAGTTTGCCTGTCACCAGTCATCTGGGGAGAACACTATTAGTTACAAGTGCCTCCTTCTCTTTATTAATAAATCCAACATTTCAGTGAATGAATGTGAATGTATATTATGTAAGTAGATAAAATCATGAGTGCATTAGATCAAGCAGCAAGGGATTCAGCCCTGCTTTTGCATGTAGCTTGCACTGGTGTCTCAGCCCTGGTAATTCAGGGGATTTGGGAAACATTCAAAGCTTCAAATTGTAGGAGATAAAGGTTGAAAGCTCTGGAAGAAGACTGGAATTTGAATATAGAAAGCAACTGTGATGTAAATACATTTGCAATGTCCAGTCCAGCTGTCACAGCAAATGAAGCATCTGGGGCATGGATGTTAAATTTGAGGCACATGCTTACCTGAGTTCAAATGCAAAAGCTTTTATAGAATCATAGAATAGTTTGGGTTGGAAAGGACCTTAAGATCACCTAGTTCCAACCCCCCTGCCTTTGGCAGGGACACCTCCCACTAAACCATGCCACCCAAGGCTCTGTCCAACCTGGCCTTGAACACCAGCAGGAATGGAGCATTCACAACTTCCCTGGGCAACCCATTCCAGTGCCTCACCACTAGAAATGGATGTGTATCCATACCTTTAAAAGGTATTTAAATTTCTGAAAAATGTGAAATTGCTTCAGGATATACAAGGTATTTGTTAGCTCTTCTGTGACAAATTCTGCCATCTGTCCTATTGTTCAGTGCTTTCCTACCTCTGCAGTCCCACTCAGATCGATGGCAGTAAGGTAGTCTTCAGCTTGTGAAGCTTAGCCGTCCAGCTCCAGGTCTTAGTGGTGGGTGGAACTTGAAGAGCTGAAATTTAATCTCTGTTTACTATTCCAATTGCCAGACTGGAACAATTTCATAGATTATTCTTCAGATGTTCAGTTTCATGCTTTTGAAAATCATTTGTGGGATTTTAAAAGGCACTAAACACATTCCTGATTTGGCTCACATGAACTAGATCAGTGCCTCTAGGTATTCCTCTTAATAGAAAATATTAAACATTACATATCTTCCTACTAAAGAAGAATTTCTGGCTAAGTTAAACTTTAACCTGTGTGTTGAGAAATGCAAAAAAAAAAATGAAATCAGAGATTCTTAACTTGTTGCTTGTTTTCTTACACACTTTGAGCACAGATAAACAGCTAACAAGTTAATAAAAAAGGGAGGAAAGAGCAGAAATGAGGCTGGGGCAGAAAGAAAGGAGCAAGAGAGTGAACGTGCATTTGTGGCCCAGAAATAGAACTTTAAGAAGAGCAGTCTGACTCTTTTTAAGAAGAGCAGACTGATGATCCTTCTGCGTTGGAGGGAATGGCCAGTGGTTGCAGGCTTGCTTGTGCTGATACATGCATCGTTCGTGCCTGGTCTCACTTTATGTACCCCCTAACAAGTCATCTCACTTCCTTGTTGCAGTGGATGGCAAGTGGACGTCATGGAGCAAGTGGTCCACCTGTGGCACAGAGTGCACCCACTGGCGCCGGAGGGAGTGCACGGCCCCGGCACCCAAGAACGGGGGGAAAGACTGTGAGGGGCTGGTGCTACAGTCCAAGAACTGCACCAACGGGCTTTGCATGCAGGGTAAGTGCTGCTGTGATGTCTCTGGGGTCTGGGGTGTATGTGGCCACAGAAAAAACCTGCAATAGCCACAGGTCAGCATCAGTGACCTGGAGTCACAGGGCAATTTGTAGAATGGAGAAATGAGTTAATCCAGTTCTCACCAGGCTGGGCACCCCATTCTTCTTCCCTGAAGATAAATGTAATGCTCTCTGAGGTTTATGATGTTGAGCCATGAAGAATTAGAAAGGCTCATAACAGAGTCCTCTCCCCCCTGCCCTCCTTGTCAAACATCCCTCCCCTCTAATACTAGCTCAGCATCTGTCTGGGGAAGATTGGCAGGGAGTCTTAGAGCAATGCAAATGAAAAGTAAAGGCCGTAGGGCAAAGCCAGCATTTTCAAAAGAGTAAACATGGCAAAGCAGATCAGCTTGTTGTTTCTTACTGTCAGGAATGGTGGGTGCATGTATTTCTACAGAAAATAGTTATGCCCCTTATTGAATTTCAGGTGCCCTGTAGTAGAAAGAGGTACCTGTGCAGTGCCAATGCAAACTTTATATATAGTTATCAGCATGCTGGAGCCTCATGGAGATCATCTCTAGCACTGAAATCTATTTTGTCTGCCCCTTTTCATGCCATGGTCCTGGTTTTGTGGCTAATAAGAGTGAGAAGTAAAGCAAAGCACACGTCAGTGGGATTCTGACATATGCTGAAGAATAATTAGTCTTCTCTGCACCCCATCCCTTCTCAAAACTGAGGTCTGTGTTCTGCTGGTGCATTGAATCTTCCTTTCACATTTTTTTAGCACAATAACCTGGGTCAGATTCCTCATATAAACCTCTCTACTGTTCTTGCATCCTGTCTCTCAGCAGTACTTCTCTGACGAGCCTCAGCTCTCTGCTGCCTCAAGAGTCGTGGCTGAAACTATTGGGTATCTCTTTATCCGGATCATAAACTTCTTTGAGTTCTCTCGTGAAAAAGAAGTCGGGAATTTTTATTCTCTGAGGAAGGTTACTTTTGACTGAAATAGTCACAATGACAGAAAAGCAACACTACCAGCTAATAAATAGGTCTACTTCTTAAACTAGTGCCATGTAGGTGGCTACTGTGCTGGCAGCAGTCTCTGAGCTACACTATGGCACAGCATGGTCTTTTCTCTGAGGTATTTACAAAAAGGTTTTCTTCAGTGTGGCTCACATAAACACTTTCATTACATTAAAAACTACTAGTCAATGGCAGGAGCTTATAAAGCTGTAATTCCTTGAAACGTTTGTTTTTGTGGGGAACACAGGAAGGTGAGATTCAGAGCTCTACTCTTTTTCTTTTCTAAAGATAGGAAAAAAAATTTCATCCACATCTTAGTGTATAACACCTTGGTGACTTTTTTCATGGGCAAGCTAACGTACCCCTAACTCCCGCAGTTTGAAGAAGTCATTATGGTAAATTAGGAAGAAAAGATACATTTCTCTATCAGAAGAGCTCTTCACTATCAGATTATATTTAGGCAGGTGTATGTCATCTTTGTGTATGTGCATAAGGAGAGCCATTTAAGCAGAAATCTTGTGGAAAAGTAGATATAATGGTACGATAGAATAAAAGCCCTGTAGGGATCTCATTTTTCTGTAGATGGTATATTGCATTTTATTTGTGAAAGTGGATGCTGAGCATAAAGCAGAGGTCTTTAGCAGGAGAGAGGATGAGGCTGTTGTGAATCCTATTCTGCTTCATATATATGTATATATAAAATGCTAATAAAAATATACCGTCACATATTGACCTCCTTGGCTCCAGGGGCTGTGATAAACCTTCAGTGCTGGAAGTTAATGGCAATGTTTTAATGGTGTCTTTATACTTGTGGGGTTTCACATACCTCTAAAACTTACAGTCCTGCTCCCTGATCCATCACTGCTAAGAAGATTGATTTGCTGTACTTGGTGGCAGTGTGCCTGCTGCTCGCTCTATTCCTCCCTCTCTTTTTCTTTATTTCCCCTTCTCAATTTATGCAAAATCAGTCCAAACACAGGACTCCTTTCATTCCTAAAACACCATGCCTCTTTCCACATTATTTGAGCCTGGTGGGGGCTGGCTTAAAACTGGCATTTCTGCTAGCCTAGAGACCTGTGGATCCACAGCAGAATTTTTCCAGTGTCTTTATGCCAATGGGTCTGGCATAGGTGGCATGGAGGGAGCTGCAGCCACCTTTCCTCTGTAGCCATAGCCCTCTGGGAGCTGTGTTGGCCAGCTGCTTACCTGCGCCATGGCCAGATTCTGCTCCAAGATGCCCTACTGCTTCCTCCTTAGTGTCAGTCTCTAGTGAGAGCTTGAAGGTTGACTTCAGCACCATGGGTGTAGTTGAGGTTAAAGAATTAGGAGACAGACCCGCTTACAAGAAGTCACTAGGCTGTGGCTTTAACAAAAACTCACTTGTAAATATATATCTCTGTATAGCTGTACATAAAAGATATCCTGGAAAATGTTGGCTTGAATGAGTCTTAATTTACAAGCCCTTTCTCTTCCAGTCTATTATTCACTCAGTAGCATCAGCTGGATAAATCAATAAGCTCTTTCATCAGACTGCCCTGCTCCAGCAAAGAGCAGCAGTCTGCACCACTATCGATTTCTGTGGGGATAAAAACTGTGGAGCTTTCTCCATCCCTTGTAATTACAGTATTTTCACCCAAAGCTGTAGTGTGTGCTTACCACTAACTGTGGCATTTCTCGTGCAACTCTGCTGTTGCATTTATTCAGACTAATGGTCTTGCTAGTACACACATACACTCCCTTATCCAGTAGTTTGTATTTTTCTGTTAACATTAAAAGATGAACAGTCATTAAACTAGAGAGCCTGCAGAGAGACAGCAGGCTGAATTGAAGAGGAAAAGCAACTGTAGTGAAGATTCAGGATGGTCGTTGCTATTTTAAGTTTCCAAATACACAATATTGCCCAGCAGGTCCCATTATAACAATTTCATAATTCCCATAGTAGCATTAATATGATCTTCTGGAACAAAAATGTAGGTGTAAGAAGAATTGGCGGGTTACCACCCACGCTTGTTGCATTATTGCCTCCATAGTTGCATCATTTCCCATTTGAAGTATGAATACTGAGTGGTAAATACTTCAGAGCAAGGAACAACACTTTTAAAGGCAGGCGCTGCATCTCACAGGGGATTACTGTAAATTGAAACACTGTGATTAGCTCCCCGCTCATTCTGCCTAATGACTTTGGTGGGTGTTCTGTGTGGGACCAAAAAAGGAAAGCACTTCACTGCTGGTTCAAACTTCAGCACAAGTAGTTCCCTTCACTAGATCAGAAATATGTTCAAAGCAGTGTACAAAGGGAAGTGTTTTTTTGCTGGGGTCAGTCTGGAATGACTGCAAGATCATGTGTGTGGTGCCAAACACATGCTAAACTCTCTGGTGGGCCAAATTCTATCTTATAGTGATAAGGTAGTACTGAAGTACGTGTTGTCACTTGAGGACTGTGGATTCTGTAGTTACATAAAGGGCACTGTTGCTCTGTGTAGTGAAGCTTGTTTACTTTGTAGTCTCAATATGGAGTAGAAAGCCAATAGGTCCAAAATCAGATTTCCACTTGTGAATTGTTGCCAGGTGTCATCACATCCCGTGTGGACTTTTGCTTTGTTGCTTTGGGTTTAAATAAATAAGTGAGAAAAAACTGAGACATGCTGCTGTCACTTAAAGGTTCAAAATATCTTTGCCCATCATTAGAGACAGCACTATGGGCTCACTCTGGGGTAAATTTGATTCTCTGCCTGCGCATAGCTTAACTCCTTGAAAATTCAAATAGAAGATACACCACTTGAGGAAAAGGCACCTATACTATGGTGAAGTTGTTATTATCAGACCAGTAATTCCATTCCTTATTGAAAAAAAAGGCTGTCTTCTAATCAGGAGTGAGTTGATGTGAAATGATGACAGCAAATTATGTTTTCTGAGCACTTCGAAATCCTCATCTGAAAGGCAATATGATGTTCGTAAGTTTCCCATTTACAATGATAGCACCTAAGCAAGTGAAAAAGATGCTGTTTGTTCTGCTTGTGCATGAAATGGTTAACTCTTGCCCTTTTCTAGTCTCACGCCTGTTTATACAGGTCTTGAGTAGAAAGTAAGCTTAACCTGATACTAGCATCATTTCCGTCCCAAAACATACATATTCTGCACATGCCCTGCTTGTTTAATGTGACATGCCAGAACCTCTGATGGAATAAGCATTCATTTCCCTTTTGGGCTTGTTTTGAAAGCAGGTATTCAGGAAAGAATTACAGGGCAGAGCAGTTTGATGAGGACCTCTGTTCCTCCAGAGCAGATTAGTGTACAAAGAGCATGGGAATGTTTCCAGACTCCAGAAGGTAAGCAAAGCTCTCTCAAGGGAGACTGCAACAGAAGCCTGTGTGTGCAAAGGAATTAAATACAACCTTTTATTAAGAGCATGTGGGTCAATAGAGAACTTCTGATACATTCAGTCTGTTGGCACGATGATAATGCCACCTGGCCTGTTTTGCTAAGTCATTGCAGAGGGTGGTTCCTTCACTTAAAGAATGTACCTCATCTGTTCCTAGAGGAAGTTTGCTGTAATTCTGTTACTTCATAGAAGAGATGTATTACTCTGTTTTCAACCCAACTACTAGGTAATGGTGTAGCAGCCAGGGGAGTTTGTGCATACATCTCAGAGTAATAACTCATCTTTATTTTTATCATAGCGACATGAGAAATCCCCAGCTGAGAAGTGTCCACACTCTGGTGGGGCCCGTGCAACTGAGAGCTCTTGTCTAGAAAACCTACTGCTAGAAGCAGATAAAAGCTTTCAGAGAAAATAGAAGTTCAGATCCACATGCAGAACCCAGGACACTGAGATTGCTGTGTCTTGCCCCAGTCAGTTCAGAAAGAGCCACCACCACATAATTCTAATGAAAGACAAGTACTTCAGGATCTCTAGGCTGTTTTCAAAAAACTCAGCTGATTACAGAATATCATATTCTGCAGAGAGGAGAGAAACCCCAACCTTGTTCATCTATAGTTTCCATTCCTCTTAATTCCCTTGTGGTTTTCTTTTATTCTTTCCTTATTCCTCTGCACGTTAAAAACCCTCAAGTGTTACTTGAATAGATGAACGGAAAAGTGAAATCTTATAGTAAAGTCTCACTGATGCATCAACTTCATTGTAGGAAAAAAAAAAAAACAAACCGAAAACCCCAAACAACATACAGTGAAAATAATGAGTGTTTATATTTTCCTGATGATGTACAAAGGTGTTTATATTTCATGATTTTTGCTTTCCTGTCAGGGTGTCAGGCAAAGCAGGTTACATGAGCAGCCCAAGGCTCATCAGGCAGTCAAGTGACAGGTTCAGGAGCAAAACTCAACACTCTCTAAATCTGTGCTGTACACAAAGGACTAACAAAAACATTGTCAGCACCCCTAAATAAAAAAATCATGTTGAGGAGGGAAATTTCTATAGTCTGAGAAAAGAACATTAGCTCCTCAGGTTATTGTGGAGTCCCTGTGACTTTTTGAGGTTATCAGCTAGGGAACTCAAGTTACCTTACCTATGAGCTTACAGACCTGCCAGAGATTTTAATACCTGTCATTAAACATCCATGTAGAGAACTTATGCTTTCCATGAGCCTTTTTTTCCAGCATTTCTAACAGTTCCAATCCCTTCTTCTAGTTCCTCTTTTGGCTTGTCCCTTTGTTTATCTAGCTGTTTGCCATGTGTTCTCTCTTCAGTGCTGCCCCATGTTCTTACTTCAGCCCTCTCTATAGCCTGTTTGCTTTTATCCCACTATAACTGCAAAACATGACAAACCCCAGGAAGTCTACCAAACATTCAGTCATTGCAAACATGGAATTTGCAGATACACAGTCTAGAAAATTGCAGTGCTAGGTATATGTTTGCTTTTGCTGTCAAACGTGCATAACAAACCCAGTGTTAAACTTCTGTGCTTCAAGGATACTAAAGACTGACATAAGATTTAGCCAAAAGGTCAAAGTCTCTACCTGTAAAAGGTAGCATAATGTCAAAATTGGCTATTCTAATCCACATCAAATTTTAGCAACAAGTTATCCTACTCTTCCATCTTCTCTACCCTGATATAGATGACAGGCATTTTTAAACTCAGGCAGGACCTTTCTCACAATGTTAACAAAATGTCAGGTATGTAATTTAAGATGAAAACATAGCTGCAATCTTAATTATAGAATATCATAAGCTCTAGTTCAAGGACAGAACAAGAGACTCCCCATTTAACCTACCCTGTTATGAAAGATCTGAGATAATACCCAAGTAAATAATCAGTCACAAAACCTCAAGCTCCTTGTTTATTAGCCCACCCTGAGCATGCCAATAATTAGTCCTTTAGAAGGAAAATAAATTACTGTGCATTACTGGGATGCCTTGTATCATATCTGCCCTTCAGCATCATTACTGCAGACATGAAGGTCTTTCATTAGAATAGCAAATAGATGGGCATATTATCTCTGAGATTTTTTGCAGCTCCAGGGGATTTGTTTGTTGTTGTTTTTAAAACTTTTAACCACACAAATACAGTATGAAGTGTCGCATCTTCATGTTTAGGTGCTACAGTTCCTGGGAAATAGCAGAGGAAAGAAGCAATTAACAGCAGTTACAATTCAAAGGTTATTGTTAATATTTCTCCTGGGGTAAACCTGCATTAGCAACATGTTAAGTGAACATGAAGCCTTGGCACTAAACTGTCAAAATATGGGGCTTACTCTAAGGTTGTGCTTTTACTGTTAACTCTGCTCCCTTGTAGGAAAGAAAGAAAGTACTGGAAGGTTGTGCAGTCACAGTCTCTGGACAGTGGAACCTGAACAGAGCTATTTAAAACTCCTGAATGTCAAATTAAGTCCCCTGAATTTCTTTTCCTATCCTGAGCATTGTGTGACTGCTTGTCCATCACAGGGACTAGATGGGAATCCACAGCATTGCAATTAATCTGAATTAGCATTTGGAAAGCCTTTCAAAGGGGTTTTGTGAAAGGGTCTTTTGAAATCGTTGAGCCTGCGCACGCTGTATTGATCATCTAGGATTTCCTTTAAAAATTATGAAGAAACTCGACAAGCTGTTGATAGCTGTAGGATAGCTGGGAAGTAATGGTGAACTGGGTAAGGCAAAGGAGGCAGAAGATGGAAACAGGACTGGTAATGCAAGATCCCTGCTACAGGCATGGCACTGAAACACTGTAGGGGCATGTGCCTTTTTTAATTCTTTGTCTCCAAAATGTCTCTTTGTAGTGGAATTCAGAATTTAGAATTGCTGGGTATCTCTTCCCAGGAGTGCAGAGTTTTACAGATCTGAAATTGGGCTGACTTTGAATTGAGAATGGTATTTTGCAGGAAAAAGGAGGAAAGCTGAATTTTGAGATCTTGGAGTTTGGAAGCAGCAATATATACTTTATTTTTTTTCCCATTAAGATCTGGTGAACTAAAAAATCAGCAAAACCAGACCAACTAAATAAAAAAATCATCAGGGTTTTAATCCAATTTTAATCAAACATTTGTAAGATAAGTTACGAGGCTGAGGCTGAGTACAGGAAATTTCAGCAAAACCCAAAGATTTTAAATAAAATTCTGAGCCACTGGAGCTGGAGAAAAGAGGAAGATAACTCAATAAATGATGAAAGAAGACCTTATTGCATTTAATAACTGCTTCCTTCAGATTTTAGGTGTCTGCATGTGAGGATTAGTCTGTGTTCATCTGTCCATCCTAGTTCTGTGGTTCACAGCCTTTTGCCAGCAAAACCTTATTCCTGCTTCAGTGTCAACACAACACTGGATAAAGCCATCAAAGTAGAGAAAGGCAGACAGCCCTTGAATACAGTTCAAGGGCATTGACTTTGGAGCCAAAAGGGGGAAAAGTGCTCTTACAATATATTATACTTAACCTGTTGAGTTCTTTGCAACAGGATGTTATTGAGACATGGCATGTGGCTAGGCTTTCAACAGGGCCACATAATTGCATGACCTTAGCTCCTTTTGGAACTGCTGCTTAGAGGGTAAAGAGCATTTATAGATTAGAAGCAAGTGGTGCCAAATTAAAATGTGATCCATTAAAGAAACAAGAAGTTATGTCATGCTTTATGCAATCTTCACTTTATAAATGAAAGTGTATGTCTCCAACTCTCACTGACCTTGAAATAGTCTAAAAACATGTATCATTAGCTGTGACCTCAGCAGCTAATGGTATAAAGCAATTTCTATTTAGGATAAATGTAAATATTTTTTAAATACCACCCAAACTGTATAAGCCCTATAAGTGCCTAGAAAAATAGCCTTCAGCAACTCTACTGTTTTACCTAGTTACTGGCTGGGAAGAGGAAAAGTAGCTTGGGAAAATACAAATGGAAAACTGGGAAGAGGAAAAGTAGCTTGGGAAAATATAAATGGAAAACTGAGAATTCTTCTTTCTCTCTTACGTGATTTCTTTTTTTTTCTTTTTTTTTTTTTTTGCAAGCATTTTTCAAATATTGAAAATGTTTTGCAGGTATTTTCATAATCTGATCAAGTCACCCTAAAATTGATATCCATTAATATAAATTTATCATGACAAGACAGGTAGCAAAACCCCAAAAAGGGAAGTAAGTTACGAAGTTCCTTCTGCATGAAATTGTGACCTAATGTTTTGTATCACAGGGATAAATGTCTTTAAAATATACCAGTTAGCAGGCCAAGGTAGTATTCCCATGGCTTTTTAGGTAAAATCAAATACAGGATTTCAGGATGCTCGTAGCCGTGATACTGAGTTTCCAGTCTGAGCATTGTGTGTGTGTGTATATGTGCCCATGGGTATTCTCAGGGGTAGATTCTCCCCCAGTAGAATAGAAGAGCTTAGAAAAGTTGTTTTGATGACATGTTTGGTGTCACTCTCTTTCAGTTTCAGTCTCAAGAGGGTCAGTGCCATAATCTCTGCATAATTACCTTTCATAGGTCTAAGATTCTCTATTCCCAAATGTTTCATTTTCCCCAAATTGGCAGAAGGTTCATCTACTTCTCCAAGGAAAACTGCAGCAGATGAATTCATGCTGTAAAAAGGGTCAGCCTGACTATTTGTCAGAGCTAACTTCCTAAGGCAGATGATCCCACACATGCAGATACGCTGAAGGCCATTCAGCCACAAAGACCCGCCGTTGTGCCTCCTGTGGTCTCTGGCACAAATGAGTTTCCAGAAGGTCAGAGCAAGACATAAGGGACCAGAATGCTCAGGCTAGACTTCCAATGTTTGGGGATCATCTGCCTTCACAAACTGCACCAAACTAATTAAATGAGCTTCAAAATCTATTTAGTTAAATGGTCACAATTCCCGAAATCACTGCAAGTGTGACTAATGCTGAAATTGAGTTAAACTAAATTGATAAAAAGCCTGCTGAAGTCTTTTCTATATACCAGCGTTGGATTGGTTTATCTTTCCAGTACAATCTGACATATTCACCTTTCTCCACATTCCCCCATGGTTTAAATCATTATAAAGGTGCTTAAATTGCTCTTCACATCCTTTAAAGAAAAAGAATAGGCAATGCCTGTGTAATGCACCTTTATAATGATGCATTCTGCATTTGTACAAACGATTTGTGCTAGTGTGATTATGTTAGTTAAAAAAGCCCACCGTTAACATTGAATGGAAGCACTTCCACAGGGACAAAAAATGTATTTACAAGCCTAAATTGGAACATAAAGTAGAATGCATGGAGAAACACCAAGTTAATCAAAGCCTTTTTAATGAATGCATTTACTGTGCAATTACAGTGATACAATTCCTGTAGGTTAACCCAAGCCTCCCATTGATTCTCCACATATGACATAGGGTAAGGTACCTGTAAAATGAGGGAAACAAATGCCCACTGTTGGTAAGCCTCTGAGAGCCTCAAACAGGAGCAACTCTGCAAGTGAGAAGTATGATTATTACTATTTTACTCATCCAGCAGTAAGTTTCACAACAAAACATCAAAAGCCCCTTTGAAAATATACATTTCCCAACAAGTTCTAGGAATAAGCTTACATTACTTTTCTCAAAGCAAGTAGCTCACTGTGAAACCAGCTGCTCCGAGTGGGAGTCAGCAGCCTCAGCAGCCTTCCTAGAGTCAAACCCACCAGCACCTTTCTTAATTCACCCTCGTTAAAATTTTGATGATCCTGTTAGAAGTCCCTCAGGTACTTGCCAAGCAGTGCTGTTCATACAAGAAGGGAGAAAAAAAAATACACCCACAAGAAAAACTCTCTTTTCACTGCAGTTACGCTGAACTGGAGAGGGAAATCTTTCTTCATTATTTCAGTTACTAATCCCAGCAGGGTTTGCATCATTGCAGGGGCTTTTTACAAGGTGTCCTGGGTTCAGCAGCAGCAGTCATATTTCTCCTTCTTAGTAGCTGGTGCAGTGCTGTGTTTTTGACTTTCAGCCTGGGAACAGCGCTGATAACACCAATGTT